>VNJV01008301.1:0-28447 GCA_008042635.1 Drosophila nikananu
AAACAAGATTTGGTTGAAAATTCGATGAAAATTAACCCGTTAAAAAGGGAGGCCATAAATCTGGCATTTGACATGAGCAAAAAAATATGTGGAATTTAATGAATTTAATGAATATTTGGTAAAGAGTTAAAACCTAATTCCACTTTGATTATTAGTTGAATTTAATTTTGTGTAAAAGCTCATGGTGTCCACAACCCCCACGGTGTCCACGACCCCCACTTTTCCCCTACAAAAATAAGTACAATTTGTAAATAAATAATAAACAATTTGTGACTATGAATAATAAGAATTATAATAATAATTAATTTGTGATTAGATTATATGAATAATTAAGAAATATTGTAAATATTCTCAATAAACAAATATAAAAATGAGTTGTTTACTTTTAAAATTTATGAGAAAATATGTTCTTAACAGAAATTGAAATTATTTACAATTATTAAAATATTTAGGAACTTCAAAACTATAAATAACTTTCCTTATTTTGTTTATTAAATTATTTACATATTTAACACCTAATATATAAGAAATTTCCTTTAATTTTCCTTTCATATCACATTAATATATAAGCAATTTCCCTTAATTTTCCCTGCTGGAGTTTATCCCTAATCAAACTATTCTAAAAGGGATTTAAATAAGTGAAAAGATTTGTTGCTTACTTTTAAAATTTATGAGAAAATATGTTCTTATAAGAATTTGAAATTGTTAATCATTATTAAAATATTTAGAACCTTCAAAACTATAAATAAATTTCCCTATTTTGTTTAAAATAATTATCCCTGGCATATCACATTAATTTATAAGCAATTTCCTTTAATTTTCCTAGCTTAACATATTAATTTATAAGCAATTTCCTTTAATTTTCCTGGCATATCACATGAATATATCAGCAATTTCCTTTAATTGTTCCAGCTGGAGTTTATCCTTAATCGAACTTTTTTAAAACAGATTTAAACAAGTGGAAAGTTTTGTTGCTTACTTTTAAAATGTATGAGAAAATATGTTCTTACTAGAAATTTAAATTGTTTATAATTATTAAAATATTTAAAACCTTTCAAACTATAAAAACCTTTCCTTATTTTGTTTAAAATATTTATTTCTCTCATATCACTTTAATTTATCAGAAATTTCCTTTAATTTTCCCTGCTACAGTTTATTCCTAATCGAACTTTTCTAAAACAGATTTAAATAAGTGGAAAATACCTGGTACATAGCCTTGGAAAAGCCCTCTTGCAAGACACTTTCTGCCCCACTCGAAGGCCGTCTGTCTGTCTGTCTGTGTTTTCCCCAAAGCATTCCCTCCTTTTCTTTTTCCTTCAATTTTATTTTCTTTTCGGGTTTCGAATTTCCCCCAACTAACCGCGTGGCAGCCGGAAAAAGTTTTGTTTTGGGAATTCGTTGTAGGCTGCCGTTGCAGTTGCACTTCAGAGACGCCGCACAAGGACCCGAGGAGCGCAGGCGGCAGCTGCTCCTTCGGAGGCTAATAACAGTTGCAATGCGAAAAGGACGGCGGAGGAGTGACAGAAAAAAGACAGAAACTGAAGTGCAATACAGGGAAATAAATTAGAAAAATATATACAAGCTTTAAAAATTAAATCATTAATTTGAGAGCAGCTTAAATGCTTATTAAATTATTTTAAAATGTAAATTAGTAGTAATTTGGCACCAGTTTTCTGGCAGTGTCTTCTGGCCAGCAAACGATTTACGCTGAAAGTGCCAGCAAAGGCGCAAAAGTTGCTCCCTTTCCCCAGGTGGCGACGGCTCTGCCTTTGCCTTCCACATTGCGCATACGCCGCGTTGGCCAAGAATACATGGAGATGGAGAGGGGTATGGAGATGGGAGTGGGTGGTTGTGGGTGGCTGTGGGTGTAGCTGTGACTCTGCGTGTGTCTTGGCCCAAAGTTTTGCCGCTGAGCGTTTTAATTTAATACACAAACTTTGGTGGGCGGCCGTCGCAAAGACGACTCCTTGTGCAATTCGAGCTCAGCCAAGTGGATTGGCGGTGCATTTATTTAAAGTCAAGTTTTTGTTGATTTGTTGCCAGAAAAAAAGGAGAGAGAGAGAAGAAGAGAAAGAAGAGAAAGACATTTCCCCCAGCGATCGTTTCTCGCTTTCCCAGTGCCTTCTTCTCTCTTTTGTTTTTAACAATTAATGCCAGCATTTGACACAAGACCGGAAGAAAATGGCAAATGTTTCCTGTGACAGCTCCCAGGGGTCATTCAGGTGACTCACCATCGCTCGTCCTTTATGTCCTGGCTTCTGGGGGACCAGCTCAAAAAAAAAAAGGAGAATTAACAAACAGCAGTTGGGACAGAACCTGCCACCTGCCACCAGCCACCTGCCACCGATACTCTGAGCCCTCGGCCATTGTCCCCCACAACATAAAGCATGGAACATAAAACAAAAACACGTAAAACGGAAAACGAAATACAAATAAAAATAAAGCGTATATAATACAAAAGTTTAGCTAAAATAAAAAGAGGGGAAGCATCAAATTGAAGGGAAGAGCGAGGTAAAAGCTGTGTGCATTTCACAAAAATTGCTGCAACTTTTAATAAACAAAAGTGCGCACAAAGCAAACTAAATCGAAAATAAAAAAAATATATATATTTAATCTGAAGTCTTATAAATAATAAATATATTTTTATACAGCTATAAAGATTTGCTAAAGCTCCCTACCATTTATTATAACAAATAGCCCCCCGTCTAGACATCAGGAGTTGGCTTTAAACTGGAATCCCAACATGTTGATTGGGCCCATCGTTGTCTCTCGCATTTCAGCCTGTAATTTGTCATTCCCTTTGCATCTATCAATCCACATTACGTCCTTGACTAAGGCCAGATCGAATATAGAAAAAAAGAAAAGGAAACAAGGCCCAGATGGATGAATTGATGGCCGGGCATTGACTGGCTGATAAGCTGCCGGAGGGGGAAAACTCGAAGCTAAGAAAAAGAAACAGGTGTCCGGATGGGAAACAATAAAAAAAGGACAAGGCCTAAAAATAAAAATCCTCCGCTTTCCGCCGCTTTCCTCCGCTTTCCTCTGCTTTTCCCTTCCCTTCCCTCCTTCTTTTTTTTTTTTGGCTTTTTACGACTTGCTGACAAATGAATGCGTAGACAAATTTAATGAGAGACAGGAAATGTCTTTTCGGTTTCTCGGTTTCGGTTACAGTTTGGAGCCTAAAAAATAGAAAGAAGGAAACAAGAATTTATGGGATCCTTTCCTCTGCCTTCCTTTCTTCCTTCCTTTAAGCCAAAACGCTCCATAAAATTCTCCGGGACTCGCATATGTTTTTGCCTCGGCAATAAAATAATGCGCACTTACTGGGCCACTGGACAAAAAGTGAAATAGATGATAACAATAAAATATAAATAAATAAATAAAATTAACTCATAACCACTTAGAGGCAACCGCAGGACACCCAGCGGGGAGCAGCGCCATCGCTGTCTCCTTCGCAGTTGCAGATGAAGTGAAACTAACAACAACATAATTTACTGGGGTCCTTTTGGACCCAATTCCCCCACAAAGGACACTCGCCACTGTCCACCGAGTGTGTGTGTGTGTGTGTGTGCGAGTGTGCCAGTGCGTGAGTTTCGGGCTTCCGGATCCGGAAGCGGAGATGCCACTTCAAAAATGCCGCTACGAAACCTTCATTTATCAAGTTGACATTTTAATTTATTAAAACAAAATGGAACGAAATGAAATGAGACGAAGGCAGAGGCGTTGGGGAGGGGGTGTTGGGTGTGCGAGGAGGGGTCGGTGGGTGGGTGGGTTGGGTTGGGTTGGGTGGTTGGGTGGTGTGGAGTAACCCAATAGGGAGAGAAGAGCGAGAACTGTCCAGTTCTTGAGCCGGAGCTGGGTTACCATTGCAGAGCACAGTGGAGCAAGAGCCATATTTTGGGCGTTCCCTAAATGTAAATTTTACATTTTATAATATAATTATATAATATAATTATAACTATAATAATATAATAATTATAATTATATAATATAATTTTATATATAATAATATAATATTTATAATAATAATTTGAGAGCTATCAGTAATTTTAATAACATCTTCTTTACTTGGAAGTTGGTAACCAACAGGAAGAAAGTAATATATTTTATTGTCTGTACATTCCAAAACCATTTTCATTTGATATTTTCATCAGTATTAAATAATAATAATAATAATAATTTAAAAAAAAATATGTAATACATTAAAATAACATTATAGATTCCATTAATCGAATGGAATTGAAATTCTTTATATTTAAAATAGTTTTAGTGTTGAAAACATATTTAATGTTACTTTCTTTAGTTCTTTATACATTCATAGATATCAGAAAATTATTTTAATTTATTAATCAGCTAAGAAAAAAACTGTAAATTAAATGCTTTGCCATAAATTACAAAAATTGCAAAAGCATTTAATTTACAGTCCTTTTCTAAGCTGGTAAATAAATTTAATTATTTTTTTTATTTATTTAATTAAAAATCATCTATGCTTCTCAATTATTTTAAAATAATCGATTTTTTACGATAAACAGTTATTTATTAGTGCCTTAAAAATTTACTTCTTAGTGTTTATATTTCTAATAAATTTTGTAAAATTGCTTGGCTTTGTATTATTTATTATTTTTATTTATTTATTTAAAAATCATCCCTGCTTCTCAATTATTTAAAATGAATCGGTTTTTTTTCGATAAAGAGTTCTTCATTAAAGACTTAAAAATGCTTCCCTAATTGTATATATTTCCCATAAAATTCGCCCCAAAATTGTATAGCTTTCCACTAATTGAGGGAAAGCGGGGAAACCCCCATTGCACCAGTGTGCCGCAGCGTGGAAAATGGGAAATGTGATGAGGGCGCCTCGGCAACGGGACACGCACTGGACCAGCTAAAAGGCGTTGCAAATGAATGCGTAAAAGATGACAGGACTCTCGCCGAATGCCACTTGAAGGTGGATGGAGGATGGGAAAGTGGAGAGTGGAAAAGCGGAAGAGCGGCGGGGAAAGAGGCAGCTTTAACTGCCGCATGACCAAGCGGAATAAGTTGTGAGTTGCGAGCATTTTGCAGCAAATATGACAGAGAACATCCAGCAAGCTGTTCGAGCAGCATAAGTAGCATAGTTGATAGGGATATGTGGAAACGACAGCTAAGGACGAACAGAAATTCCACTAGGGATAAAAAATCAATAAATGTGAAGGTAAAGCTGGACAGCTCCAAAGGCCAAGCCAACCCCAGTAGTTATTTTACCCATTTTGCAACTCAATCCAGTCTTTAAATTATCCTCAAAGAGTGAAAACGATAATAACCCAGCCATAAAGCCAAAAAACATTTGCATTTTTCATTCGATTATCGACAAGAAAACACAAAACTTTCTTTAATTTCCATAAATTTTCATAGCGCAAAACGTGTCACTCCGGCGCCGCCCTCTCTTCGCTTTCCGTTTTCAAAGCGAAAAGCGTAGGAAAATTTACGCAAAAACAGGGGCCCAAGACATAATATTGTATATTAAAATGGCAGCAGCGAAATGTGAAATAAAATGAAATAAAATAAAATATATAAATTCCGGACGGAGAGGCCAACAAAAGGTGCACAACCGCATTTCCCTTTCTCTTTTTGGAAAAGCCACCGCGAAGAAGGACTCGCGCTTCAGCGAATGTGGCGGCAAAGTTTTTCTCTTCTCTTCAGTTTTTCTTTTTATTTTTTGCGGGCTGGGTTTTTGGGTGGGAAATTCGCTTAAGAAAATGTTCTTATTTATGGCTGAGCCATAGGGCCAAAACCTTTTCCTAGCTGGAAGCTGTCGCTGTCGCTCAAAGAATACTCATTTCGAGGGCGAGAATTTTAATATTCAAAAATGTCGGTTTCGCCACCGTCACCGCCACCGCCGTCGACGTCCATTTGGAGGATTTTAGAAACCTGCCGTTGTTGTTGTTGGCAGGAAAAGGGTTAAGGGTCAAGTGGGGGTGCCACCTGGCACCTGGCGTTGGTCATTCGCATGAATGGCGGCATTCGCGCTGAATGCCTTTGAGCGATTCCCGTACCTTGATTCACTTTCCCCCCATCGCATTTTCCGCAGCTCCCTCTCGCACCTTTTGCAGGGCGTAAATTGCTTTTCATTTGTTCGCAGTTTGCGGGGAAAAGAAAAATCGGAGAAAAGGGAAAATCGGAGTAAGGGAGAAACGGAGAAAAGCGGGCTGTCCGGCAACAGCTGTCATGGCGTGGCAACAGTTTCGACTGGCGGCCCTTAAAAAATATGAAATTTAACCACAGCGACGACGACGACGACGATGACGAGGACAAAGAAGAACGTTTTACAAATTGAAATGAAATTTTCCCCGTGGAAAATGAATGAGCAGCGAGCAAAAAGGAAGGATGTTGTGGAAAAGCTTGGTTCAAGTAGTTGGGAAAAGACAAGGAGGAAGAGTGATCATCAAGCTGCTTGATGCTGCTAAGTTTCTTTACATAATAAAAAATGAATATTTAATAAATACAAAACAAAAGCCATAACTTTCCTGGTGATTAACTCCATGTAAGCCACACATTTGTATGATTTAAATAGGAGTGCAATGCCATGGCATTGGCCAATGAATGGAATGCCCAGGGAATGCCGCTTCTATAAATGGGTTAATTCACACAATTTGTTCCCGCAGCGCGGCATTCACCCATTAACCCAGCGCCATTCCACTGCCACGCTGCCTGTGTCCTTTGGGATGATGATCCTGGCAACAGGACAACCCATTCGCCATTCAGGCTTCCCACCTGATCCACTGCCACTGCGTCGACATTCCGCGAATCCATTCAAAAATGAATGCATGTCCCTGGGTTTGGGTTTGAGTTGAGTTTGCTGTTTGCTGGTTTCGTGGCTGCCTTTTTTCCTGCCATTTTCCTGAGGTGGAAACAGGGAGAGGGACACGGACACGCGATGCTTTTACCGAACCGAACGAACGGGCGAGCGAACATTAAGCAAAGTGGCCCGCGTTCCATTTGCAAACTGGCGTTGCTTTCGCTCTGCTTTTGATTTTAATGGTTATGCTACTTATCATGTCCCGCCAACGAGTTGCAGGTGGACAGGAGGAAGGAGCAGGAACAGGAGGCAGGAGCAGGAGCAGGAGCAGGAGAAAGGATCCTGCCGGTGGCGGGCACGTGCGCCTATGGGGGCCAGCTGTCCATCAGAGAATTTAAACAAAAAGGCAGGTAAAAAAGGAGAAAGGAGTGCAGTAACAAGGGAAACGGGGTCAATATTCCGACCATTGAATAACCCTATTTTCATTTATAAATATTGAGCTAAAGGATACATTTTAATGATTAAATACTTGCCAAATAATCAAGAAAATCAAAGGGGTACACCGTCAAAATTGTGAAAAATTTGTCAAGAAATTAGAAATCGAGTTTTGAATGCAGAAATGTTCTCCTTTTAAAACCAAGAAGAAAAAACCAAACCAGACTGAAATCCGTTGAGTTTAGGCAAAGTTACGATCAAAAAACCATAGAAAAAGTTAGCGATTTTTGAGCCAAAAATGAACCCATTTTTTTCAAGAAAATTAAAATTGTCAAAAATTTGCCAAAAATTAGATGTCGAGATTTAAATGCAGAAATGTTCTCTAATTAAAACTAAGAATAAATATACAAACCATACTGAATTCCGATGAGTTTAAGCAAAGTTACGATCAAAAAACCATAGAAAAAGTTCGCGATTTTTGAGCCAAAAATGAAACTATTATTTTCAAGAAAATTAAAGGGGTTCCATCGTCAAAATTGGCCAAAAATTAGATGTCGAGATTTAAATGCAGAAATGTTCTCCAATTAAAACTAAGAATAAATATACAAACCAGACTGAAATCCGTTGAGTTTAGGCAAAGTTACGATCAAAAAACCATTGAAAAAGTTCGCGATTTTTGAACAAAAAATTAAACTATTATTTTCAAGAAAATTAAAGGGGTTCCATCGTCAAAATTGTCAAAAATTGGCCAAAAATTAGATGTCAAGATTTAAATGCAGAAATGTTCTCCATTTAAAACTAAGAAGAAAAATCAAAACTAGCCTGAAATCCGTTGAGTTTAAGCAAAGTTACGATCAAAAAACCATTAAAAAAGTTCTCGATTTTTGAGCCAAAAATGAACCCATTTTTTTCAAGAAAAAGTAATTTAGAAATACCTTCATATATTTGCAATCCGTCTAGAAAATCAGCATACCCCACTTTGTTTTTACCAAATAACGACGGACGGTGGAGTGTTTCATGGAGGAATTTGAATGGAGAAATTCTTGGTGTTGAGGCAAGGAATGGGGGGCAGTTTCCCCTCCTCCCCCCCGCCCCACCATTCGCGGTTACATTTTTTCACGGTTTTTCGGTGGCCAGGACGAGGCAGCTGCTCCTGCTGGCGGAATGACCCAAATATGTTTGCACAAATGAGTTTGGCGGGCATTAAATGATTTGTTTGCACAGCTCGAAATCGAATTAAAGAGGCTGCGAGCCGCAGACCAGGTGGGCGTGGCACGTATGCAATTTGTCGTCTGTGGCGGAAATTTACACGAAAGCCGGAATCAAAAATAAGGGGAGAGGAGAAGAAGGAAAGCAAAAAAAAACAAAAAAATCAAGGAAAACTTCAGCTTTCAGCTCACCCACACACTTGCCCCAGCGCCAATTCCGTCTATAAATAAATTAGCATGGCAAACAAGTTGGCAGCTCCACGTAGTGTTAGTGCTGCCACTAGAGTGTGTGTGTGTGTGTGCTAGTGTGCTGGTGTGCGGCTTGTTATGGCTAAAAAGCTGTTTCCGCAATGAGCTTGTTTCCTGTCCGCAAGGACATGCTTCCTGCCCCAGCAGCTACTCCGCCAGCAGCCACTGCCGTTGTCATTGACAAGTTGGCTATAAAAACTAAATGCGCTGCCCAACACTGGACACAGCGGACTGGGCTGGTCACACTGCCCCAACCCACCGCCCCCCCGTCTGCAGCGAAAACAAATGCAGGAAGGGCGGCAGAGAGAAAAAATCTAATTTCCTGTGAACAACATAAAGTAAATGTTTCAAAACTGACGCCCCAGGATGCTGCAGCAAAAGGGAGTGTGGGAAAAGGGCATGGGGATGGGGATGCCATGGCCAAGTCCCTCCCCGCCTGTATACGTGTGTGTGTGTGTGACATCATGGGCCGTGGTAACAAATGCGCTACTTCGGCCCGCCATTTGCCATTTTTTGGTAACGAAACATGGGGTGCGGGCCTCGGGCATAAGTTATGAGCGCCACCACAGAAAGAAATAAACGGGAACTTGTGGGGGAAAATACAAGAACTATAAAATATTTTAAGGGAAATCTATAACAGCCAAATTTCTAGCTCATTGAACCTCCTTTTAATTAAAAAAAAAACCTTTTAATTGTTACAATTTTGGGCTCTGTGTAGCTGTGTTGCCTTCCCTTTCTAGTCTACGCCCCCGCCAAGCCGCTGTAACTGGCATGAAACATGTGACCGAGGCACAAAAGGGGGGTTGGCGTGGCACTGACCAAGAGAGGCGCCTCTGGCCTCCTGTCGGCTGCAGATGAAACCGCAGCAGCAGCAGCACCAAGCGTTAGCTCCCCCCAAAAAAAAACTATAGATATACACAAGCCTGCATATATATAAACAGAGGAAAAGCTGAACGGAAAAATTGAGAAAAACTGGGAGAAACTCGGAGCAAAAAAAAAAGGGGGATCAAACACCAACAAGGGGGAAAAATGGCACAGAAATTATTTAAACACGAGACAATTTAGAGCATTTTCGTGGCAACCGCAGGGATATCAATAGAGAATGTCCCCAAAGGAGGTGCCTTTGAGGGCAGAAAGTTGAGTACGAATTTGGGACACAAAAAATAAAGGGGAATATATAAAAAGGATTATAACTAAAGAAATATATAAATAAAATATAAAATGAAATATTAATCATATGAGGAAATATATAAAATATTTTATAAATATTTAATATTTAAATCATAATACCTCACCATTTAAATACTTCCAAAAATAGCCTTAAGGCCATAGTTTGCTCCGACTTTAAATAATTGTAATAAATAAATTAAATTTGTTATTACAATAAAAACTAAATAGGTAAATAAAAACTTCCATTCCACCATTTAAATACCCCTAAACACAGCTTAAGCACCTGCCGCTTAATTTATTTATGCGAATCAGGGCAAAAACCCAAGCAGTTAATTGCCTTAACCAGTTGGCCTAAACAGTTGCCAATAAAATATTAACAAGGCAATTCGCTGGCGCCAGGAACTTATCTGTAAATTTATTCCCGATCGTTTGTCTTTCCTTTTCACGTTGCACCCCTCCCTTTTTTTGGTTTTACGTAAAACACGTGATAGGCAAACCGCAAAGGCGAGAAAAAGGATATAAAAAAAAAGGTGAGAATGCTACCGAATTTCCAACTCCCCAAGGACATTAGCTCTGTGCATGTGTGTGTGTGTGTGTGTGTGGAAATTGGCTAAAACGAATTTACACAAATTTATCAACGTGGCCAACGTGGAAAGCCAACGAAGCAAGGAGCGTGGATAAAGGACGAGGACGAGGACGAGCCACACGTACGCGTGCACACACGAAAAACCAGAGCGGAAAGAAAGTGTCAAGTGTGAACACCCTGGCAGCACACTCACACTCACACTCGCACAGCTGCCGAGCGGAAACCGGAAATGAATCATTTCATTAGAGTTGGCAACGCCTACGACATGAGACACAAGAGCATTAGCCGCCCTCTGGGGACAAGGTGGCCGTGTGGGGGCGCAGGAGGAGGAGGAAAAGCCACAGCGAACGACCCAAGAAATTGCCAAGTAAAATGTGTTTGACACTTAACGTAGGTCGCTTGACCGGCCAACAACAAAAAAAAAAAAAAAGAACGGAAAAGCCAGGAAAAATGAAGGTAGCGGGCAGGCAACTTTCCGCGCCAGGTGAGTCAGGTGAGTTTTTGGGGAACACTTAACACGTGTAGAGCGAGCCAGCGAAGCGGAAACGGAAGCGGAAACGAGGCCAGGCCTCAGGCTCAGAGGCTCCCAGCAAGAACAAGAATCTAAATCTGAATCTGAAACCAAATCCGAGTCCCCAAAACCCAAGCCTAATTCCAGTTGCAATCTCCCATCCCCAGCGCCCAAAAAAACTTCCCCAAGAAGAAAGCCTTTTGCCTAATTCCTTGAATGATTTATTATTTACCGAGACCCATTGTCGCCAGAATATTCTTGTATATGAAACAATCGACCTGCAATATGCAAAATGCAAAAATTGAAAAGCTTTTACATATTTCTTGTGGCGAAACTGAAACGGTTTGCTGACAATGAAATAGAAGTCTCTGCTTTCCTTTGGGGACTTAAGCCAGAGTTTGTTTGTGTATAAAATTTAAACAAATATTTTGATTGCAACTGTACCACTCCCCTTTCCTTTTAATTGAGCAGGGGACTTCTGGGGTTTATATTTTGGGATTTTTATTTTTGATTTATATTCAAATGCAATTTCGATGCTCCACCCAAAAATTATGCAGTTTCAGGCAGAGATTGCGAGCT
Source organism: Drosophila nikananu (assembly GCA_008042635.1). Lineage (NCBI taxonomy): Eukaryota > Metazoa > Arthropoda > Insecta > Diptera > Drosophilidae > Drosophila > Drosophila nikananu. The sequence continues at coordinate 11,514 of VNJV01008301.1, forward strand.
CAGCATCCCCATCCCCATCATCATCTTCATCATCATCATTGAGCTCATCTTCATGGCTTTTCTTTTCTCTTTTTTGTTAATCAAATTGGCTCTTTGGCTGGGCTTAACTGGGGCCCGGGGCGTATGCGTAATATTCGCTTTTATGGCCCAATCACACACACATTCTGTTGCTTCTTTTGTGTGTGTGTACGAGGCTCAATCGATTGTGGGTGTGTGTGTGAGCCTGTATTAAATACAATTGAATTTTTTGATGCGTTTACGCGATAAAAAGGCCCAAACGAAAATGCTTTTATGTTTATTCATACCTGCCAAGGAAGCGTTTTCCAGCCTTGGCTTTCCCCAGGCTTTTCCTGCCTTTCTCTTGGCTGTTTTGTTATGTATTTTTTTTTATATATATTATGTATTTTTTGTTGTGTAGTGTATATTACCCCTTTCCGTCAGCGAAATGACTGCCATTTTGCCGTCTTTTTTGCATATTCCTTATCGGACCTCTTGTTTTCTTTCACATTTGTGCTTTGTGCTAATTCAACATTTTCTTTTCTTGGGGGAAAGGGAAAGCGCTTTGTGTGAAGCACTTTTATGGCCTTGATTAACATCCGTAAGTCGGGTTTATAGGTGAGGAAAAAAAACAGGATTTATTAAGCATAAAGTAGAAGGTTTTTCTGGGTTTGAAAAGTGTTTTAAAAAATATGTTTAATAATAATCTCTTTAGACTTGTGTTTGTTTTTAATTTTTAAGAATTATGAATGACTATAAAGTTTCTTCTTATGACACTAACTACATAAATTTATATACAAAATACCATATATTATTTTCCCCTTTCAAAATACTTTCTTTACTTGGCCTAAAAATATTTGTGCATCTGGTCTTTGGTATTCATGGAATATGTTATGTTATCGTGCATATTTTATCCCTTATTCTGGCATAGATCACAAGTCCTTTTCTATATTTACTCTTTTTCCCCTGGAATATTATCGTTTTTGGTATTGATTCGTCATAGTTGAAAGCAGCGGGAGTCATGCATATGCAATGATTTTATTTCTAGATGAATTATGCACCGCAAAAGGGTACCCAAAGCAACAAAACAGAAAGGAGGAAATAAGGACATGGAATTGGGGGCAGGGAGCAGTTACTTAATCCTGCCGACGGGGCTACGAAACATCTTTCAATATAAATTTCAACGGCTTGTCAAGCTGTTTCCTGCAAAATGCCGCTGGCAACTGTAATGGCTTCGTTTCGTTTCGTTTCGTCCTTCGGATACCCAGAGCTCTGGCATTTGCAGGCGTTCCTTGTTGTCCTGCAAGTCTCCTGCTCCTCGTCTCTATTACATTACTGATTGTTTTCGTATGTGTGCATGTCCCTGTTCTCTGTGCAATATTTTGCCCGGCTTCTGGCTGGCTTTGCCTTCCCCTCCTGCTCCCTGTTCTGTTCTGTGTGTTTGTGTGTTATTCCAACTGTCGTTTACCATTCATTCTGGATAAATACAAAATGAAGATGATCCTCCGGGAGCTTTAGTTATTCAATTCCAAATGTAGTAAATTTAATCTAGCAAACAGCCAACGAAATAAAAATCCTCAATATTGCCCCGGTTTGCCGCCGCCGCCGCCGCCACCCACTGACCCTGTCCGAGGGGCTCCTTCCCCTGAGTTTTCCCTGCTCCTCCTTCACCACCTATAAGACCCATAAAACACGTTACAAGTTCTCAAGCAGGCCAACTATTTGCTATTTGTGCAGTGCAAAAAAAAAAAATACAGAGACTTGAAATACTTAAAAAATATATTTTAAAATATTTTCAAGCAAGTTTTGTTCAAGGAAATTTTATATTTGCAGTGCAACAAAAAATTCTAAGACTTGAAATACTTGGAAAACATATTTTAAAAAATATTTTCAAGGAAGTTTTGTTTAAGAAAATTGTTTAACTGGGGGTTAAATAGCATATTATGTACCGCAAAAAAAAATACAGAGGCTTGGAAAATATATTAAAAAATATTTTCTAGGAAATGATGTTAAAGGAAATGTAATATCTTGTGGTTTTAAACCATATTCCCTCCTTATTTAATTACCCTTAATTTTCCCAGCTTTGTAAATTATTTTAAAAAATCCTTGTTTCCCTCTGTGCATGTCTTTGATTTTGTCTTCTCTAATTTTTTCCTTTTACGGAATGTTTTGTCGCCGCTACGAAATCTATCTATTTTCCTGTGTCTCAGAGATTGAGGCTTCTGTGAGCTGGGAACTGGGAACTGGAAGCTGGTAGCTGGGTCCTCGTGTGTCCTGGCATCCTGCTGACAGGCTCAGTCACACAACCGGACAGTTGGCATTTTTATGCGACTGCTGTCGTTCCTCGGCAAGTGTCCTTCTGCTCCTTCTCATTGCGTTTTCCAAATGCGTTTTGCCGCCTTGGGCGAAGCAGTTTGTGTGTCTTGTTTACCCATTTGACTCGAAAGCCAGCAAATGCAGCCAATACAGTGAGAGAAATTAAGAAAATGTGCAAAGGGAGAGGGGTTTTGGTAAGCTAAACCTTGAAAGATTGAAAGATGTAAGAGTTTTGTCATGGAAATACAGCCTTTCTATTCTGTTTTTATTTCATATAAATATATTACCCAAAATTTCTTAGTTTTGGTTTCTATAAATTCCCAGTGCATCCCAATTTTCACCCCATTTTCCCCACGTTTGTTTACCCATCTTGTTTGCCTACTGCTGCCTATTTATCTCCTCTCCATCCTGCAGTTGGCTTTGGCTTTTCCGCCGCGTCCTTAAACCCCCCTCCAGTGCCCGTTTGTTATTGCTGCATTATCTTTCAAATGGCATATTTATAGGATTTTCCCTCAATCCCCCCCCCCTCAATGCACACACGTATCTATATATATATATTATATATCCTGGCATCTGAAGGAAGAGCAAAGAAGTCCACATAGTTTATTGGCAGTGGCTCAGTGCGCCTGATGCGCATTTCCTCAATCAGCTCTTGTCAGAGGGAACGTCCAGGGAGGAGGACAAACTCGGCAAACAGTCAAACATCAGGAGCAGTGAGCAGCAGGCTCACAGGACACGGCAACCAGGAGAGGCTTTCCTCTGGCAAAACCGTGGTCGAAAGGGTTTACTTTGTAATAAAATTAAAAATAAAGCTAGGGAAATCAAAGTGTTCAGTAACCTAAGTTGTCAAGTTTCCATTTCATATATGATATTTCAATTTTAAATATAATAAATTAAGGCCCTATAATTATCTCTATTTTCTTTACTTAAAATACAAACCACTGTCACTGGCCTCAATACACAAACTTTTACTTAACCATTTCGTACACAGTAAATTCATTTTCCCAATTGCCTCTCGCCGGGCCATATTTTATTTGTGTTTATTTCAGTGTGTGTGTATTTGCCAGCATGTGTAAATATTTTATTTTCCCTTGATTTTTATTATATTTGCCGGACTTCGAAGCTCGTTCATTCGCATTTCCCAGAGAGAGAGGGGGAGAGTTTTCCGAGAGCTTTGTGTTTTATGGCGGGAAATCAAAGCGTTGTACGCGGCGTATGAGTAATATTGAGGCATTGCTCATACGCCACGTGGACGCTGAATTGCACTGCTCTGTGTCACTGCTCTGGCTTATCATTCAAACGATAATGGGAAATTCAATTCAATCGCCACAATCCACAAACAGAACGAGCCATTGGCCAATGGGAAATGCTAATTGGTAATCCATAATCCATCCTGTGAATTTGCCACCGGAATGCGGGGGTAAATGCGGATGTGGCTGAGAATGTGGCTGGGAATGAGTTTCCCCACAAAACCAATGCCTTACACAAAACGTTTTCCACAAGTAAGCACTTAGTTTATAACAAATTCCAAGCTTTACATAAATAAACCCCGTTCTTAGTTATAAAAAGTAACCAGAAAAGTCACAAGTAACACAAACAATACCCAATTCCTCTTCAATTAATTTCTTTTCTGGTTTATCAACCACCATTCCTGAAGTTTCACTCACTTTTGCTTAACGAAAAAACCCACTGAATCATTCATGCGACCATCACTCATCCCCCTGGCCACTTGAGTTGCTTTGCCCTCAACGCAAAGTCCTGATCGAAATGTATTGAGTCCGAGGACTCGCTTACATGCTCCACTGACTGTCCCTCAACCCCGACTCCCTTTGAGTCCTGACAAAAGCGATGAAACACCTTTTAATTTAACGCCGAGTTTTTATTATCATTGCGAAAGTGCCGAATCGGTTGGATTTATTAACTCGCTTTTATGGCCCCACAATTAGGGGCCCAAGGAGGATCTATCAATGGATGGGGAAAATCTTGGCTGAATTTCGATGGGGAATGGAATCTGGAATCTGGAACTCGAACTCGGCTCGGCGGCTCCATGAATTATTTATTTGTGCGGACATGAATTATTGTTATGAAGTTTATTGCAAACAAATTGCGTCCTGGGACAGTGGAAATCAATAGCAAATAAATAAAAGCGCCAACAGTTTTTGTGGCTTTCGCTGAAACAACAGTTCATGGGGTTCGCTTTTGGGGTTTGTTTTATATTATTTTTTTTTTTTGTTTGTTGTTTTGGCAGGAGGGGCTCCCCGGACTTGGTCAAGATACGGGCTCGGGTTTGGACCCGGCTACGTGTGTGCGTGGAGCGGAGAGTTATGTTTGGGCAGACAACAATGCTGGATGAGATATATACCCCTGATCCCCCACACACCCGTCCCCCTCCCCGCCTCCCCGCCTCCCCCCGGGGCATTTTGCGGGCAGAGCCATCAACAACATGCACAGGAAACGGCTGAAGCGCTGCGGGCGATTCATGAAATTTAATGAAGCAGCTCGGGGTTCCCGAGGAGGGGCACGGCCCCAGCCTGGTTGCCTCCCTCCGGGCGATACACAGCCAGAAAAGGTTTTAATTAAAGTAAAGAAGAAGCCCTTTAATCAGGGGAATTAATTAAAGAGAAATTATACCCTTTGGCGGGCTTTAAATAAATGAAATAAATATAAAAAACGAGGAACTAGTTCTTCATTTAATTAAGAAACAATCAGGGGAATTAATTAGAGAGAATTTATACCTTTGGCGGGACTTAAATAAGTGCAATAAATATGTAAAAATAATATATACGAATTCTGCATTTCATTAAGAATAAAATAAATATTAACCAGTCTCCTTAATTTTTTTAGGCAAATATATTAACAAAAAAATCGTATTTATATAGATTTAAATATTAGTTAATTAGCTTTACTAGTGGTTTACTTTTCTTATCATTTTACCTTTAATTCTTTGGTTTTCTTTCGTTTATACTTTAGTTTCTACTAAGTTTCCTAAGAACTTGATCATTTGTTTACATCATAAAGCTTAAAAAGCCAGAGAAAATATCTGATTTATAAAATTAAAAATAGTTATGCTTGTGTCTTTAATACTTAAATGCTTTCCACATCATTTTAAATTGTATACTTAACATTTTTATAATTTCTTCTAAGGTTACTAATAAAATTATAAAGACTTTGATATTTATTCCATTTTGTAGGTAAATACAATATATTTATAATTTTATTAGTAACCTTCGTAGAAAATAAAGAAAGGTGAGAAAAAATTAAATTATAAAGAATTAATTTTTATTTAGTAATGCGAAATATATATTTATATTCATTTATATTAAAAATATTGTATATTGTATTTACCTTAAAAATGAAATTAATATAAATATATATTTTGTATTACTAAATGAAAATTAATTTTTGTTCATTAAATTTTCATTTTTTCTCACCTTTACTTCTTTTTTACTCCGTTTTCTTTTGTTTTTATTTTAATTTCTAATGAAATTTTAATGAATGTTATAGTTTTGTATTATTAAATTGATTATAGTAGCAAGAAAAAATATATTTTATTTAATAAAAAATAGTAAAGCTACAAGCATTAATAATTTTCCCATTAATCCTTTAGATTTCTGCTAATTCTGCCGAGTTTTCAAATAAAATCAAAAAGAATTTATTAATCTCTATAAAAATAAATAAATGCTAAGAAAATATATATTTTACATTAATTTAATAATAATATATATATTTAAGAAGAAATAGATTTTATATTATTAAGAATTGTTCTTTTCCTGGATTTCCCACATATAAGTACATAATTCTTCTCTCATTACTTCTAAGCTCTCTTTAAATTCAACTAAAGTTTCTAGTGATTAATAAACTATTAAATAATTTCTCTCCGTGTCGCGTTGCCTGCCAAGCCACTGATGAGAATGAGATGTGTATTTGAAGTTGGCTTTTTAATTAAAATAAATATTTAATTGAAATTGTAATTAGGAATTAGTTGCGGGTCGAATAAGAACAATGCCAGGCAGCCAGCGTCCAGTGTCGCCAGCTCCATTTCCACCTGAATTTCTAGCTGTATCTCTACCTGTCTCTGTATCTGTATCTGTCTCTGTATCTGTATCTGTATCCCCATCTCCATCTGTATCTCCGCCCGAACTGAAACTGCTTCGATTTCGATGACTGCGAAAAAGGCAGCGCTTCAATTTCTGATTAAAAGGGATAAACATTGCACGCTGCTTCGCTGAACAGCTCCGGGATAGCCCAGGACGAGGACGAGGACGAGGACGCCGATGATGATGATGAACACGCCGCAGTCTCTGGTGTACAAACACAGGGACATTAAGGATATTAAAAGCAACCGCAGTGGCAAGTGACAAGGACCAAAAAGGAGCTGAGGAGCTGCGAGCTGCTGGCAACGTATTCGATTTCAATAACATTTAGTGGCAATTTCTTTTCGCCCGCTTTGCCGCATTTAACGACCAAAGTCAAAGGCAAAAGCCAGAGGCACACAACAAAAAAAGCAGGAGGACGAAGGAAAAACTGAAGCAGAAACAAGAGTGGATCACGGTAGAAAAAGCAGCGGAAAAACCCAACCAGCAGCAGCAGCAACTAATGTTGTGCCATTAAGCAGAGGGGTTTTTGGTTACACGAAATCAATGGAAAAATCATGGCCATTAAAAGGGGAAATATTCATAAAACACGAGTCAACAAGTTAATTAAGTTGGTAAATGGAAAATTACAGCAATTAATATTAACAACTGAGAGTATGTATGGTAATTGAGGATGCAAGTTGGAGTCCTTGCTCTCTCAGATAAAAACTATAAACTTTTAAGTATTTCTACGATTTTATATCTAGTTAAATGATTATTTAAATTTTTATTAATTCATAGAGATTCAAGATTTATTATATTTATTTTCTTTGGGTCTTATTTAAAAGAATTGTGATTATTATTACCAGCAAGAGAATATATGTATGTGACTAAATATGAATTAAGGCTTGAATTTTGCGGCTTTACTCTTTCCAAGTGCCAAGTTTATGAACAATTACAATTACTCTAAATACGCTTTATTATTATTTTTACTTAATAGCTTCCTGTTTAAAGAGTTATCTTATTTCGTAGAGCTTAGTTTTCACCCACTAAAAATATAAAAACTTTTATTATTAACAACAGAATAAATAAGCCTAATTAAGGCTCTAACTTTGAAGCATTACTCCCTTCAAATGCCAAGTATGTTAACGTTTAATTTATTTAATGAGCTGTATTATTATTATGTATTTATTAATTCACACAATTCAAACATTTTTCGAGCTATGCATAATTTTATTTATTTCTTTAGTGTCTTTTTGGCTTGCAGAAAAAATAAACTTACATTTATTATTCGCAAACGCATAAATAGAGTAAGTAAGGCTCCAAATTAGAAGCTTTGCTGTCTTTAAACATTTTTTTAATTAAATAAAATTTGTATTATTAAATTATGAGATGCATGACAGGGATTAGTAATTGTTAAGATTTATTTAACTGATAACCTGTAAGCTTGACTCTTGCTTAAAATAATAAAATCTTCTTATTACTTCTTGGACTCACCTCACTTGGCGGCAGCAGCAGGTGTGTCTCCTGGTCTCCGCTCTCCGGTTGCCTGCAAGAAACAAAAAACAAAAGCAAATCAATTACGTGGCTGCCTTTCAGGTGTTCGGTTCAACTAATGTTAATTCCCGCGCCAAAGTGCCAAAGAAATGCAAAATGTGCGCTGGCTGCCAGGATAACGAGACAGGATAACGCTGATGAATGCCTGCCAGAAGGCGCACTGACAGACAGCCCGAGGGGGCGGTGGGCGGTGTTCCCTCCCTAGTGACAGGTGGGCGTGGCAGGAAGAGAGAGAGAGAGAGAGAGAGAGATAGAGAGTGCCAGCTTCGCAACTGCATTTTAATGCGTTTGCCGCGTGGCAAACTCAAAGTAACTGCAACTGTAACTGTATCGGCGGGCGTAACCGTGGGCGTGGCACTGGCAACAGCCAAGAATTTCCCCCCCACCCCCATTTTCCCCGAGAAGCAGAAACTTCAATACAATTGCAAATGAGCTGGGAAAATGGCAAGCAATAAATGTATCGAGAAAATAGGGGAAAAGAAATGGCCAGGCATTTAATTTTAAATTTTCCTGCAGAAACTCAAGAGGAAAAATTATGTACACAAGCTAAGGAAGATCAATAGTGAGACAGAGAAATCTTAAATTCTACAAAAAATAAATGGGAATATATTTATATTTTATTTGTATTTATTTTTTTAATGTGTTATTATTATAATTTGTAAAGGAAAAAGTATTTTTGTTGGCTTCTTTATCAAGGCTCAAGCATACAAATTTTTTAGGCAAACTGAAAAAGCTAAATAAAAATTGTGGTAAGTCTAATGGATATTAAAAAAAATATATATAAACTAATATATACATATATATTTTAATATACATATAATATATTTATTTATGTACTAAATATTATTTATATTTAATTTTTATTGAACAACGTTCAGGTATTTATATAATTTGTTTTTGGTACAAACCCCCCAAATTAATTTGATTTGTCTTTGGTAGGAAGTTCTTTTAGAGCAAATAAAAAATGTAATAAATTTATTTGAAACTCTATGAATAAATATGTTAAATGTAGTATTAAATTCTCTATATATTTCTATATTTCTTAAAATATTTAAAATAATACCACAATTATTAGCAGACAGTTTGCAATCAAATTAGTTGCATTCCTGGCAAGCCATACATCCCGGTGTCGTTGTCAAACGATTTCCGATTTGCTGCTAGGAAAATCCTCAACAAAAAGAAAAAAAAAACAGCAAGAGGAGGGGAAAATGGAAAATAGAAAGTGGCAAGTGGCAAGTGGGGAAAATGGAAGGGGGGGAGGCGGTGTTGATGGTGACATGCCAGCGGCGGCCCAGGGCATAGATAAATCGTTGGTAAATTTTATATAATCTAATAAAAAATTGATGGCTTTGGAGTGCGACGCTGCGAGCTGGCAATAAATAGCAACAGACAGTGGCTCCGGTTCTGGTTCTGGTTCTGGTTTTAGGGATCCCCGACTCCTGCTCCTCCTCCTTGTCCCCAGGAGGAGGACCTTATCCCGCCCGTTATCCACTTTAAGCGATGTATGCGAACTGCTGCCAATCCGTTGAAAAGCGCTTGCCAATAAATGATGAGACATCGACGACGAGGAAAACGAGGAGGAAAAGCGGGAAAAGCTGCTCTGCAAAATGGCAGGGCATTAGCTCGTGTTTTTCTCTACTATTTCTTACACTTGTGTGTGTTTATTTGTATATTTTTTTTGTACCCAGGGTAAGCCAGGGGTATGCCAGGTAGGTGTGAAGCAAGCTAACTGGCTTCCTGCTACCTTAAACACTAGAATTTAATATATAAACTAAAAATGTAAAAACCCAAGCTAGCTATCTCGCTTGCACTTGCTGTGAGGGGACCTCAGTCTGGTCACAAACCTTAGCCTGGGTATCCACCAGGCCAGCACTCTGGCCGCCTGCTTTCCTACTTCCTTTTTTATGCAGCTTCGAGCTTAATGAAATGAGTTTGTCGAACTTATTGCTCACTGAGGCATGCAGCATGCATTCCCACTCCCACTTGCCACTGTGCAAGGATGTGCCAGGATGTGCCAGGCTATGGCAGGATATAGCAGGGTGTGCCTTGCACTTATGCAGATACAATTTGCCAGAGGGCCCTTAATGCCTTGGGTACATTTTAAGTTGGCTAAACAAGTTTAGCTGCATCCGAAATCCAGGCGAGAGGCAGTATTTCCCGCTCCTTCGATGGAAAAGCTAGGGAAAATACTGCTCTCTTGGGCAGCAAATCGAGCGGCAAGGGTTTATGTCTTGGGGCTGATTAATTGAACGGAACTCGGGGGGGGTGGAAAAAACTTATTCTGCTTATTAATTGAGGCATTTTTCACGCACACTTAATTCCAGCCTCCGATTGAAGTTTTTCCAGCACTTGAACGAATTTCCATCGAGATTACTGGCTAATTTAAAAGAATTTCAAAGGATTGAAGTTCTAATTAAATTTTGTGATTGGTTTTAATGTTACCTCTGGGCTATATTTAATTAATAAATAAATTCAAATAAATTTTTTAAGCCAAAGAAATTCCTGTTTGTTTCCCTATTAAATTTCCCCCAAATTCAATTCAACAAAAAAACTACTTGGTATGAATTTATGTTGCTTTTTATCAATCAATCGATGGCGGCGGTAACTGCTACCCACCAAACTTCAAGTCTCAAATAACATTGAACCGTGTCCAACATCAACGGCAGAGATTGTGTATGGTGTATCCGCTGAAACAACAGTCTTGGCCAAAGTATCTCGTGCCCATTTTCCGCAATTTCCCAGCCATTTTCCTTGGCTATCGCACTTGGAAGGACGTGAATTTCGAGTAGAGGCAAAGTTGGTGCGATGCGAAAAACCGGGTGGGGTGGCAATAGTTTTACGAGTGGCCAACAATTAAGTGGGTCACCAGCCGCAGGTCGCGGCTCGTTGGCAAGTCAATCAGCCAATCAACCAGTCAGTTGGTCAGAGAGTCAGTTAGTCATTCAGACAGTCAAAGATTCAGAGAGTCAAAGAGTCAGATAGTCAGGCCTTCAGTGAGTCCTTCAGTCTCCAAGTTCGGGATGGAAAAAGAACACGGTCACAAGAGGCACCTAAGACTGAAGCTACACGGTGAATAATATTTATAAAATTATATAATTAGATGGCCTAAATATTTTACTAAATAATTTAGACCGCCTTGACTTGGTTTTAGATATATAAATTAACCCATCAGCTGCTGTTTCACATCAATACTAAATATCTAAAAGTATTAAAGGGGTTAAAAATATTTAAAAAATATTTAAATATCAGAGATCTTAAAATCATTTTGAATATTCTAAAAAATATTACAATACTTAGAATGTCTGTCTGTTTATTCTCCCAGTGCTCAGTGGGTTCGGGGGGTGTGGCCTCTGTGTTTCTGTGCAAAACTTTTGCTTTGTTATCTTGCGAACATTTCAGAAAGTTACACAAATGGACCATCGGACTCGGGAGCCGCTCTCAAAGAAAAGGGGGAAATGTAAACAGTTTCGAATTACAAGCGAAGAGCAAGTTTCGTCTATTAACAAATTGGCACGCGTCGCGTTTTTTGGCTCGGTGTCTATTTTTCCCCAGCCTGCTCCTTTTTTTTTCTCTCTGCCTTAAAGGCGCGACGCTTGTCGAGAATCTGCTCAAAATGTTAGCCAAGAAAATATTTATTTATGGCTAAAGTTGTCTTTCCTCCCCCCCAAAAAAAAGAAGGAGTGGAACGCTCATCACATGTGCTTGTGTGTGTCAGGTGGAGGCGGGCACAAGACGTTAATGTTTTTATTAGCTTCGCGGAAGGGAAAGTCTCGCTGAAAACTGTTGAAAATTGTTTGCCAAACTTTATGCCACTTGCAAAAAGTCAAAGGCCCGAAAGGATTTGATAAGTAATATTTCAAACCTATGAAAACTAAAGAAAACGAGACGAGTGACAAAAAATTATTCCATAGAAAATTTGCAAAAATGTTGATATAATGTTGATAAAATTAATTGTTGAAGTCAGTTTGCCACTCTTAATGCCGCAGCGTCTTATGCTCCTTGCAACAAGCCAAAGGCCGGTAAAGGACTCTTCCCGGCTTCCATTATGACAGAGAAGTAAAAGTCATTAGTTAATAAAAAATTAGAAAAAAAATAAAAAAATATAGTTATAAAGATGCCTAAATAAAAAGAGTTAGCAAATTCAGGCAAAAAAGGAATGAAGAAAATAAATAAGAAGGCAGCACTTGGCTGGAGCTCGCCTGAACGAGAACTGCAATGATATCCCAACCTCGTTTTCGGTTGTAAGCGTTTGTAGAGTGACCAATGGATTATGGGAACCGATTACCCACGGTGCGAAAGGTATTTTTGAAGGACTCAAGCGTTGGTCACACTGGTCGTGAGCCCCCAGACAGCACTGCCACACCGAAACTTTTTTTAAAAGTCACAAGTGGCAGCACTGAATCTACTAATAAACATTAGTTTATTAGAATTTTTATATGTTGTAAATACTAAATAATTGAAATAGGTTTAGAGGGTTCTTTATATATTATATATTTATATATTCAATTATGATTTAAATATTTTTTAAATTTTGTAAGTGTGAGCATTGCTGTAAGTTTTAATAGACTGACCATTGCTCTATGAATTTATTTGTGCCTGAAAACGTGCTCTCCTACTTTCGGATATTGATTTAAAAAAATAAAATACAGGCAGCGGGCAGCTTGTGCTCTTTTTTGTTAATGCCCGAAATGTGCAATCAACCGAAAAGCAGCTCAAACACACACACTCATGGCAAAGATCTATAACTCGAATCGAACTCGAACTGGAATGCGAGTGCGAATGCTTATTCGAATAAGCAAAGACACGACGCCAGCCAGATTTGGAGCAGTCACTCAAATTCCGTTGACTGACGCCAAGAATCCTGGCCTGGACTCGAGGAGGACCACATGCGGTTTCGTTTCCGAAGAGCCACTCAGTCAGTCAGTCGGCTGGATCATCATTTGCAGCAGAAATAAAAATCAAACAGAACAAAGAAGCCCGGGGAGAGTGCACACAGAATGACCAGTGACAGGTTTGCCTTCGATCAAGAACTCAAGGCGGCCGCCAGGACAGTGCCAGCTGTCAGCAGGCTGTTCGGCTTCAGGAAAAGCAATTTAGAGGAAAAAATCCCAAGGAGTTGCAGGTTTTTTAGATAATTTTCCTTAGCTTTTAATGCTGATTTAATTTTCTTAAGGGGGAAATATTCAAGTAGAGAGCCTGAAAAATAAAATTTAAGTTTGGCAAATCTATACAGTTTTTGAAAGAACTTTTAAATTATTATAGCATAAATATGATATAATCATTGCTGAGCTGCTGCCATTTTGAATCTCTATAAATAATTATAACAATCATTTTTCGTATTATTTTATATTATATTATACCTAAGTTAACCTGGCCTGCTGCTATTTAAAATCTCAATAAATATAACAATCTTTTTTCACGCTTCGCCAGGCTGCACTTTTGCCCCGGTCAGGGGTCAGTGGCTGGGCAAACAGGCAACAGGCAAACAGCGAAATAAATTAAAAATAAAAATAAAAACACAAATGAAAAAAAAAAAAACAGTCAAGCGCAGGCAAAGCACAAAAAAAATGCAAATAAAAACAAGGACCCAAAGTAAATTGCATTGCACTCTGCGGCCAGTGAGGCAGCGAGGCAAATGGGTTCGGGTTCTGGGGATTTGTGGCACCTCCTCGATGCGCGAATAAACGATTAATTGATTGACTTATCGATAATTGACGAGTATGAACATGCACGAACATGCACGAACTCGCAGTGAAGCGTGAAATAAATGTGCCAGAAAATACATATGGCAAGTGGGAGGGCCACGCAGCTTTAAGTCATCTCGTTATGAGTGTTAATTTTGAACTACCTTAAGGCCTGGCCTCTTGATGGACCTTTGGCTTAACTCAGCGAGCTGTCAGCGGCACAGTGGAACCCAAAAGTAAACACTTGAATGGAAATCATAACCCGCAGTTCCACTTGCACTTCGAACACATGCAGATCATTGTCGCCGCAGTCGATTGCACTTGTGTGTGTTTTTGCTTGGGCGGAGGAAAATCGGGGGGGTGGAAAGCCCGGTTGGAAATGCATTTCCCCGCCGTTGGCTGGCCAATGCAAATGTCGAAAATGGGAAAATTCTGAATGCCAAATGGCAGAGCGAATGCAAATGCGAATGCTGCCGCCAGTCCCGGGTTCAGTTTGCGAAACTAAAAAGTTGATTGTCATCTGCCATTTGCATAAAATGCAATGCGATGCACCCAGGCATTGTCGGTCGCTCAGTCAGTCGGTCAGTCAGTCAGTTGGTCAGTCAGTTGGTCAGTCAGTCAGTCAGTCAGTCGGTCGGTCAGTCATTCAGTCAGTTGGTCTTTCAGTCTTTCAGCCACTCAGTCATTCAATCAGTTGGCCAGGCAACGGAATGGATTGTTGATCTATTGACAATCGCCTCTGGTCTCTGGTCAATTTCCAACCAATGTCTATATCGAGTGCGTTGCCACATCGCATTACAAACACACACACGCAGCTCTGGCTTTCCATTCTGCAGTTTTTGGGGTTAGGGTTAGAGGCGTTATATATCAATCTGTTGGACGCACAACGCACACACAATGCACACGCACCATCAGTGTCTGTAAATCAACGGCAGTGGCTTTTTTGTGTGGTGAACGAAGGGCTAATACCCTCTCGAAAGGGAGATTATAGCAAGAGATTTAAGCTGGAAAGCAGGAGAAACAAGTGACAAAGTGATCAAGAGTAAGTAACCAGTTGAAGAATTCTCTTTAATCCAATAAAAAGTGAATAGGAACATTTGTATTTACATCCATTTGTGCCTGAAGATATCAGTGTTTCTAAAAATTGCTTATAAATGCAGCAAAGAAAAATGTATAGCCTAGTTTTAGGTGTTCTGAGAGGTGTTTTTAATTCCATTTTAATCAAAAATTGCACTAATCTACCATTGCAACTTGGACAATGGGTTACTGCAAAAGTAAACCCAACAAAAAAAACCAAATCAAATAGAAAAGGAAGTGTGTTGGCAGCGCCGCGCCCTTGTTTTTCCCTCCCACTCTCCCTGGAGGGGAGCTGGAAAATCTGCTGGGAAATTGTGGCTGTTGTTTTGCGGGTGGCAGGGAGAGGCAAAAAGTCAAATGGATTGAATATTGAGTTTATGATGTTGTCGCTGGCAATTTTCGTTGGCTTTAAGCGGTTTGGCATTGTGTGTGGGTGGCGTATACGCAATATTTGTGTGCCTGTGAGTGTGCTTTGTCGATTATATGCTTCACAGAGCTGCTGCCAACGCACACGCACTTGCTTTTTGTTCTTGTTACGCACGAGTGTGTGTGTGCGAGTGTGTGTTGGTGTGTGTTATGGAGTCATGCAGTAAATTGAATTTTGCCCACAACAACGACGACATTAGCCATCTCTGCGCGGCGGCTCTGAGGCAGCCAGCAACTCGGCACAAAAAAATGTTTATGTATAAATAGAGGGCGAGACGAAATTGGTCTGATTTTGTGTGTGGAACTCTTTGGCTTTTGTTTTAATTCTTTTTTTTTTTTTGTGGGGACCAAAAAGGGTTTGGGTTTGGGTTTGGGATTGGGCTTGGGCTTCCTTCCGTTTTTTCATCTCGGGCATCATTTTATATGCCAACGCGCCCGCCACGGCATTAGCATATGAATGATGTCTGGCCTTCGATGTGAAGGACCCCAAAACAGCCTGGATTTCTGAGACCTTTCCAAGGGGCCGTTGCCAAGTTATAATTGTCTTGAAATATTTTTGGCCGCAGCATAAATATCTTAACTATTTTTTTTGTTTAAATTCAAAGAAAGCTTTGATGGGTTTATAAGAGCTAAGGAAGAGTTAAGGAAATGGTTTGAACTTTACAACTTAATACAACATCTTAAATTAGTGTTTATTTCATTAAATCTTTAAAATAAAAATTCCAAGAAATAATAAACCAATAACTAATTAGCATAACAAAAAATATATTCCCTTAGAAGAATTCTAGCTCGTATTTAAATTAGCAAAGAAAAGGTTTAAGGTTTATGTTTAACCTTGAAATTAAAGAAAATATCTATGAAAAATATATTTTCTCATAGAATCTGGCGTAATTTAATTTAAAATCTAAGACTTAGCTCCACAGAATAATTCACAAATACTTAATCAGCATTCTACAATAACAATACATTTAAAAAACTGCATACATTCCCTTATTTAATTTTTTGACACATTTTTAATGATTTTTTAAAATTTTTTCTTTTTTAACATGAAAAATAGATTTATTTTTATTTGAATTTCAGTCAGAAGCTTAAAACGCTGTGAAGAAGACATTTCCGACCCATAAATCATACATATTCTTGATCAGCATCAACAGCCGAGTCAATCTAGACATGTTTGCAAGAAATACAAGTTTAAAAAAAATTTGAAAATTTTTAAAATTGTCAAAAATGTACAAAAATTTTTTTAATTTTTAAATTTCAAAATTAGTATGCAGATTTTTAAACCTATCATAAAAAAGCTTTCCGAATTTAAATTAATGTATTTTTAGCGTAGGTATTATATTTTTAAGCTTTAATTTTTCCAAAAATTATGGAAGATAAATATTTTAATTTTAATACTCCTCTCGGGGTAATCCCATAGATTAAGCTATTTAGAAAAATAAACCAATACTTAATTACTTCAATAAAAAATACTTAAAAAAACTGTATCCATTCCCTCATCTTTGTATTATTTTTTGACACATTTTCAATGCTTTTCTTTATTATAAATTTTGTTCTTTACCATTTGTCACACAATCTGTGTGAATTTTTTTTTTCTGGGGGCCAAACTACTTTTGCGCTTTTCACTTTTCCAACAGCTTTGGCCATTGAAGGCTGCCACGCCCCTACCTTCCGCCCATCGCTTAGGTAATTTCAGTCGAAACTTTATGCGAAAGTTGCAAATTTGCACCGCAATTTGTGAAAACTTTTTCCAGCTGAGCATTGAAATGACATCATCATCAGTGGCAGTGGCAGTAGTGGCAGC
>VNJV01008327.1:0-21033 GCA_008042635.1 Drosophila nikananu
ATTTAAATTTTTCACTTTAGCTTCAATTAATTTTTGGCCAATTTTTGCAAAATTGGGTGATGGTACCATCACTCAATTTTTCAAAAAATGGGTCGCTTTCTTTTCTTCCCGGACATGGCTTGATCGATTTGGCTGATGATGCAGATCAAGAATATATATGGTTTATAGGGTCGGAAATGACTCCTTTGGCTGTAATACGCAAAGTTGTGTTGCAATTTATAATTTTTTTTTATCATAACTCGGCGAAACCTTATGCATTTCTGCATTTAAATTTTTCACTTTAGCTTCAATTAATTTTTGGCCAATTTTTGCAAAATTGGGTGATGGTACCATCACTCAATTTTTCAAAAAATGGGTCGCTTTCTTTTCTTCCCGGACATGGCTTGATCGATT
This sequence comes from Drosophila nikananu, assembly GCA_008042635.1. Classification (NCBI taxonomy): domain Eukaryota; kingdom Metazoa; phylum Arthropoda; class Insecta; order Diptera; family Drosophilidae; genus Drosophila; species Drosophila nikananu. Next base: position 394 of record VNJV01008327.1, read on the forward strand.
TGGCTGATGATGCAGATCAAGAATATATATGGTTTATAGGGTCGGAAATGACTCCTTTGGCTGTAATACGCAAAGTTGTGTTGCAATATGGTCCACCCTAAAGTGTTTTTTTATCATAACTTGGCTAAAACTGAACCGATTTCAGTCTCGTTTTGATAGGTGAACTTATCCCAGATCTCAGATCCCTGATCCCTGATCCCTTGTCCCCATCCCCTATCTCCGATCCTTGGGCCTGTGGCGGCGGTGCTTTTCCATCGTTCATGGCCGGGTGTCGGTTCTAGGCTAGGACACAGCTCTTGAGGCATACTGATGCGCCGGCAAGTCTGTAATTGAAATGCGGAAAATGGCGAGCTGCTGAGAGGTGGGTGCTTTAGGAAGGGGCTGGCCTGCTCACCTGCTCATATGCTCAGCTTTTGGAAATATTTCTCCTAAAATGACCCAGATCGATGGGAGACTACTAACTGATGTATCTTGGCTGCTGGCTCTGACTTTGATGACAGTAAATATCTTTCATAATGCAGAACGCACCTGCGCCCGTGTCAGATGCATCCGCTTGACTGGCCGGCGTAATTATATGCATCGACCCGGGGAATGGCTCGGCACGCATCTGTCGGATGCAGGTGAGCATTTGTATCTGTATCTGCATCTGCATCTGCATTTGCTGGCATGTGTGTGCCCGCCTGGCTGCATCCAACAACTCTCATTGATAACCTTTAACTCGACCGCACCGCAGAAGTCTTAAAGTCCTGGTCTTGGCTTGGAGGAGCCCGTGTAGGAGCCAGCTGGCTCAAGGAGGGCTGTAATCAGCTTACGTAAATGGGCGTGGCAGCGGGCAAATAAAGTCTCAGGGTTTTGTGCCTGAAAAGAAGAAGGCACCGCGGCCATGGGGGATTTCGCCTGGCCACAGGAAGTCCTAAAGGAAGTACCACTCCAAGTCCAGCAGTGTTTCTCCTTTTGCCGAGCCAATAAATATTTAAAATCAAATGGAATTTATTGATCAGAAGCTTATACCAACCCGAGTGCTATATACATATGTATCCTGGAAAATAAAAATCCAAAGCTTAAGCTGGTAATTCCCCTGCCTCCACATAGTTGTTTTATTGAAACGCAGGCCTTTGTGTATGTGGAATGCATTTATTTATATTTGCTATAAATGAAATTAAAATATTACTTGGCAGACAACAATAAAAGTTGTGAAATATTTGATTGTTCGAAACAATATACATATATGTTTGGTGCTTGCCTTTGAATCTTGGCTTACAAAGGCGGCGGCGGCGGCGGCGACGACAACTGTGGGTTATTCTTTTCCCCTGTCAAAGGACCTCCTTTGAGCAAGGTATTTCACAGCAGTCAGCTTTTGGGCTGCGAATGAGAAGGGAATAGCATTTGAGACTTGAGGAATTTGCAGGATGTGTAGAGGGGGGTGGGGGGATAGAGGGGTGAAAATGTCAACTATTTTGTGAGTCGCCTTTGATGCGGCAAACGGTACATCAAAAAGATGCAGTGTCAACACACAATCGCACACTCCACCTACACCATTTAAGCACACACACATATCTATGCATATATATATATATATATATTAAATGTGTGTAGTTTGGGGGGGATGGTGTGTGTGTGTGTGTGTCCTGGCCACATTATTAACTCAACAGAATGAACTCCGTGTCCAGGATTACGGGGGCGAAATGGCTAAAATGAAGGCGGAAAACCAAGCGACAGACTCACGAGCCCCGGCAAACTTTAGCATATTTGTTAAATACTTTAATTAATAATTTAGAGCCAGGGAGCGCGGCTCGACGAAAGCCCTCAAACAAACAGAACACAGCCATGGGGGTGGGGTTCAGCCAGAAGTTGAGCAAACAACTAACAAAAGATCAAGGATTATGCGTGCTCAGTCCAGGGACATGTGTGTGTGTGTGTGGGGTGTGGGGTGTGGAGTGTGTGTGTGGAAGGCAGCTTTTCCGGTTGCGGTGTGAGCGGGTAGTGCTTCTAGGACTCCGCCTGCGACGCCTGCGACTCCTGCGACTCCTCCTTGCCTGTAATAAAAAGAAAACAAAGAAGATTAGACTAAACGGAGCGGGCGACGAGGTAGAAGCCAGCTTGATGAGTTTAATTATTTGAATGCTTCAGCTCACAGAGAGACACACTCTGGTGGGGGGAGATGGGGCGGCTTATGTGGGTTGGGGAAAAGCCAAGGGCGCAGAGCCAAACAAAAGGCAGATGCTTTTGTCACATGCACACGACCTCAACTTTTCCAAGGCCCAGATGCCAGAGAGTGAGTGCCTCCATTCCACTCTCCCTGCAATTTCCACCCAGAGGCCGGCTTCCAGGCCCAGTCCCCCCCCCCTCAGAAGTTGGACTGAATCCCTTTTTGCTACCAAGAATCCAAGGCTCCCCAGAATGCGGACTTCAGTTTTGGTCAAAGAGTTGGCCACCGTCCCTGCCTACCTCCTAGGAGAAGAACTTAAAGGATTCCTTGCAAAAATAATTAACTGCACAATGTCATAAAATAGTGCATTATAATTTAGGTAAATCTTAAGAAACCATTGCCCATCTTGGGTACAGGTAAGTCTGGGTAATACGAGTTCCTTTCAGATTTTGGGACCTTGGAAAGGGTATTTCTTCAAGGAAAAATGTCCCCAAAAGGCCAATTTTTAGAACAAAGAACTTAGGAAAAAGGACAGAATTTCACGGGTAACCACGAATAAATCACACAAATTTTAACCATAAGGGGGTCTTCTACTTATGAATTTTATTTAAAATCATACGTTTCGTCCTTTTTTCCTATTTTTAAATCTTCTTTAACTTGCTGGTATCACTTCTACCAGTAATTTTCATCGAATTGAAACAATTTTTTGCCTACTTCTTTATCAAAATATTCTCTATGCTTTTCCGAGTAAGATTAAAAAAAAATTTTTTTTTTTTTACACTCTCCAACAGGTGAAAAAATATGGTTGAAAATGCAACTTATTTAAATTAATTAATTTAATTAAAATAAAATTGTGTAAAAATGAAAATAAATCATAAATTCTTTGAAAACCAAACGCGCTTCTCGAACAAATAAATAATAAATAAATAAAATAAGTAATATTGCGCAAGGAGTGCGATCAGCTAATGGTGACAAATACAAATACAAACACCAATTTGCAAACATAAAAAAAAAAACTTTAAAAAGAAATAAATAAAATATAAAAAATAAATAATAATCATTTCAAATAAAATGCAATAAATTAAAGATTTGAAAGTGCGCTGGAAAAAATCCCCTCCAAAATTATTGCGTACTTTGTCGAACAAACGTTAAATTAAGTTAGCTTTAAAACGCATAAACACGCGCTACTTTACGACAAAAGATGTCAACTCTTTAAGGATAAAGCAAAATGGTAATTTTAAAATTAAAATACACACGTGAACGAGTTTCGCCATAAGAAAAGGACTTGAATTTGAAAAACGCTATTCATTTTAATTTAAACAAAAAAAAAACACTTCAAATAAAGTAAAATAAACTAAAGATTGAGCATTGGGGCCCAATTAATAATTCATTAATCATTAAGGAAAAATTTACTACCAAAGAAAAATGTCAAGAACTAGACTTCCTTACTGTCTGGGAGCAGAATCTAAAAATGTCAAGTGGTCTTTGCGCCACACAAACCGAAGTGTAAATACTATTAAATAATTATTTAAATAAAATACAAAACAAAAACTTTGAAAATAAAGTAAATCTGCACTTCATTAAGGAAGAATTCACTACCAAAGAAAAATGTCAAGAACTAGACTTCCTTACTGTCTGGGAGAAGAATCGAAAAATGTCAAGTGGTCTTTGCGCCAAGTGTAAATACTATTAAATAATTATTTTAAATAAAATACAAAACAAAAACTTTGAAAATAAAGTAAAATAAAATAAAGATTTGGATGTGTTAACCCAATGGCTCCACAAAACGAACTGAAAATCGTAGGGATTTCAGGTCTAACGACAACTTCGGAGGGCAGAAGAAGAAACTGCAAGTCACTGTCAGAGGGGCCAGATTTGCCGGATAAAGGCGCACTATCTGGGAAAATTTTGCCACTTTAGGCATTTCGTTTCCATATGTATCGATTATCGATTTTACGTGATAATTTTTGGGCAATTTAAAAAACTCATAACTAGGCAAACATTTATTTCATTTTGATTCGGAAACAATTTTTATGTTCGCTTCTTGTCAGTTATCAAAATTGCTTATAGAGTTCTTGAAACAGGTCGCATTCTTTGGGGAATTATAATCACTTTAGGCACTTTAATTACCTAAACGTGTTTTTATTTGTACATATCCGATCTTTTCTGGTACAAATTATAATTAGAAAAACTCATGATTATGTCAAACTTTAATTAATTTCCATTCGGTGGGCTTTGTAATGTTTTTAGGGTGAATGAGCCTTGTTTGGTAATTTAAAGTTTTAAATTGTTTAGAAATTTTCATAAATTCTTAAACTTTTTCTTGTTTTAATATTTAATTTAGTAACTCTAAATATAAAGTTTTTATGACTAATCAAAGAAAAAAAATTAATAAAGTAAGTACTACAAATATCTTTATAGGTAAAAATTAGGCTAGAAGCTAAAGTATTTTCAAAAATTTCTTAAAGGTTAAAGAAACTAAATGCAAATTTATTATATTTAGAAATATTTATGAATTTTTAACATTTTATTTAATGTTTATATCTAAATATAATCTAATAAATGGTTAGTACAAGTTAAAGAAATTGTTTAGAAATTTCTATGAATTTTTTCCTCTATTAATAATTCATATTTAATAATATTTTATCAAAATCTTGATTTTGTTTTACTTTATTTGCAAAGTTTTTTTTTTGCATTTTATTTAAAATAAATATTTAATATTATTTACACTTCGGTTTCTCTGGCAGAATGTAAAGACCCATTGTTTTGTTTGCCCTTTCTTTAAAATCAACATTTTAATCAGCATATTTGATTTAAACATAAAATATAAATGGCCCATAAATCAAATTTTTAATTTTTGAAATATTTTTTCCTCAACAAATTGTTCTCCTGCGTTTTCTCTTTCGAATGATCAATAATATATGATAATTTAGCTTACCTGCCTTCGATATTTAGCGATCGCCATTAAGTATACGCCCTGTTGCTCCACCCGCTGATAATAAGCCTTTATTTTGGAACTGCGATCAAGGAAAGGCTTGCGATCGCAAAGCTGTTTTGCAGAGCAGCCTCAATTAGGTTCCAACGAGGTCTGGCAATGCTTCAGGTGCTCCTCCTCCTGCTCCTGCTACTTCCTTCTGCTGCTATTCCCCCTCGGGAAAGTGCATTCAAAGTGATGCTCTGTTCTGTTTTCAATTTGGTTACATTCCCCATTTACACGGCTGCACCTGGCCCCGCTCCCCGTCGTCTCGCTGAGTCCTGTCCTGGCTGAATCCTTCAGCCGCCTTCTTTGCGCCCCGCTGGCCGCCACTCTATTCAAATGAATCCCCATTTGGCTTCCACTTGACAATGGCAGCGTGCTCCCAGCTCCAGCTGGAGGAGCACCGGCTGTGTGTGCGGCGGGGGTGAGAGGGTGAGAGTCCAGTGAACTTAATTTGGTCACACACAATTGATTCTTTTTACAGGTGCTGGCTGGTACCGCACCGCACCCGCACACTGCCAGAGATTCCCAGTGACTTCCTGTAAATAAAATATACATTTTAGGGAGAGAGAAGAGAGTGTGTTTTAAATGGAGAACTTGCCCAGCTTATTCCTTGATTTGTAGATTTATTCAAAGGCTCTCCAGCATTAGGGTTTTCCCTCAGTGCTGCAGTGGGTGAATTGTGGGAGGAGCTGAGAACCTGGGAGCAGCTGGAAACTGGAGCCAGTGACGACATGTTTGCTGCCTTGTGCAAAACTCGTTTTGTAATTTGTGGCTGAAACAATGCAATTAAGTTGACATTAAGTGAAGTTCGCCCTGGAACCTGTCGCCGGTCCTCGGTTGGAGGTCACCACTCCTGCATCTCTCCACTCCGCAGCCACCACATGTCATTCTATATGACACCCTTCTGGCTCCTGGCTGGCTCCTTCCTTGCTCCTGGCTTGCTCCTTCCTGGCTTGCTCCTTCCTCCCAGATGCCTGCAGCGGTAATGGGATCTAAAAGGGCACTTTGAGCGAGCGGCGGAGACCGTTTGTGCGGCCATCGGGGTCACCACTCAGCTGGACTCTAAGCCGGACTGCAGCCAGTCCTCCGCTGACCCCCAGTTGCCGGGTTATTGATGGAGGTAGACCAGAAGCAAAGCCTGTGCTTTTAACTAATTTCACATAGTTTTCATTATTAAAAGTGATATTTTCCGTTTCAGTTATCAGATACCTGTGGAATCTCTAGTATTTTTGAGATGGAAAGATAACTAGAATTTGTTTGAATATACTCACAAAATATTAGTTTACTATTCCAGATAATTCTTAGATTTTTCCGAAGCTTTTCTACAGGTTTTTTTATATAGAGATCGAAGATTTCCTCTTAAGAAACCTCTTAAAGGTTTTTTTTGGGCTGTCTTTGGGTTGTCTTCAGGGTGTCTTTGGGTTGTCTTTAGGCAGTCTTTAGGCTGTCTTTAGGCTGTCTTTAGGCTGTCTTCCTCAAGGCTTTCTTTACCCTCTCTTTAGTTGCTTTTCTTGTAGAGACACTGCTCTCTGTGCCACTTAAATGGCCTGGCGCATATTTTTCCATGTTTAACCAGATTTTTCCAGGGGATTTTCCACCATTAACACCCCTTGTCAGATGCCTGATGCAATCCAATTTCATTTGCTGCCGTTTTTGGTGAAAGTTTCGAGTGATGCGATTATCCTGCGAGTGCTGCTGCTGCTGCTGTTGCTGCTGCTGCTTCTGCTGCTGTTGCTGCTGCATTCGAACTGCGGTCGTCCTGGGTCCTGGGTCCACTTCCTGTCCCACGGCCAGGGGGAGGTCCTGCCAGAGGCTGGCATCAAATGCGATGAGCGGTGAACGCATTCGCAAAGAGCGGCAGTCAAGTGGAGAATTACTGAAATTAATTTTGAAACATGTTCGCAACTTTAATGAGATTTGCCAGTGTGTGTGTCACAGTGTGTGTGTGTGCCAGTGTGTGTGTGTGTGTGTGTTTTCATGTATGCTGCGGCTTTAGTGGGTTAAGCGGCTTATGTTGTTGCTAAGTGGCAAAAGAGCAAACCACCGAATGGTAAAAAGCATAATTAGTTGCATGCAACATCATGGCCACTGACACACACTCACACACACACACACCCCACTCTCCCCTTTTTTCAGCTGCAAAGGGACTTTCCCGGAAACCCATTAAAGCCAGAAGCCGTGAGCTGAAAACTCTTTTACTGCAACTTTTCCTACTCAATTGCTGCATTTTTCTTTCGGCCTTCGAGCCGGGCATCATATTGTGCGGAAGTCCTGCTAGATTTTCTCAGAAGTTAGTTGACTTTTCCACATTTTCACAGGGCTTTGCCTTCAGAAATAATTCTTAACAATCCTTAGTTCAAAATAAGACCTCAAAAAAGCTCTCAATAAATAACTCACAAATTACATGTAATTATTTCATTTACAGGGCAGTAACCTTCTTTAAACCCCCCTAAATATATCCCCTATATGATATATAAATCGAATTATGTATCTTCTGTCACTGTTTTATGGTTCAATCAGGCAATTAAGCGATTGCATAAATTATTCAACGGCATCCTTGTCTTGTCATTAGGCTAAATGCCGTCTTGTACATTTTTGCGTTGCCAATTAATTTGATTTGAAGGCGATTTAAGTGATTACCTGAAGGGGTTTACCTGCTTCCAAGTACCCCAAAGTGTGTGTATGTTTGATATTGTTTTCCCTGTGTTTTCCCTCACTTTCCCTTCCCCACCGAACAGAGAAATGACTCACTTCAGCGCTGTTTGTCACTGGACTGCCAAAGTATTTGCCGGCTAAAAGTTCTTTCGGGCGAAGTGAAGTAAAAAGCAAACTCAACCAAGAAAATTGAATTCGAGAAAAAGGGTGAAGAAAGGTGGGGAGCGAGGGGTGGGGAGAGTGAATTAGTGGGCAAAACTAAAACTGAAACTAAAAACTCAGCAAGATTAATAGGAACACGTAAAATGTAATTATTTTCCTGTACTTGTGCTATTTGTGCACATGCCAGGGCAGAGGGGCGGAGGGAAAGCGGTGTAGGAAATGCTGGAAAATGCTGGAAAATGGAGCAGAGAGCGCTCCATGGCGTTGGGGAAAATTGGGAAAGCTTCACGCGCCCGGCATGACAACTTTGAGGAGGATTTTTAGCCCCAACCGGGGACTAGCAGCTCACCGCTCCTGGCCGGGTTTCTGGCTTGCTCCTGGCTTGCTCCTGGCTCCTGCCCGGCTCCTGACCATGTGTGTGCTTGCTTGGGTGAGTGTTGCCTTCTCTTTCGCCACATCGCTTGCCGTCTCTCTTGCGCCCTGCACAAGTTGTTTTGCCCCAAGTAGTTTTCTTGTGTAATTATAATTGCATAATTTATTTATAATATGATTTTCATGCTGTTTTCCCCGGCCAGAGTGGAGGGCCAGCAGGGGAGAGAGGGATGGGGAGAAAGAGGTGGGTAAGAGGGGGGAGAAAGAGAGAGAAAGAGAAAAGGGAGCGGGAGAATGGAAATCGAGAACAGGCAGCCGGATGATGGGAACCCTCACAGCGCCGTTTAGTTTATGTATCACCAAATGCATTGGCGACTGTCGTTCCACAGACACAGAGAGAGAGAGAGAGAGAGAGGTAGTTACACTGAAAAAAAAGAGAAGAGAACATTAGTTAGAATCTTAGAAAATATAGAAATAATTCAAAGTATAAATACCGCCATGAACAACAATAAAAATGCATGGAAAAGTCGAAGCCAGTAGTTAAAAGAGTCATAATTCATTTGATAGAGGCAAATATAATATTTTGGTTATTATATTAAATTATATTATAATATAAATTATATTAATTAACATTAAAAGACCTGTGACGAGAAAGTAAAATTTAAAATAAGGATGATAACAGGATATCCGGCTTCTGCTCCATGGGAATGGCCATTGGTGCACCAATGTTCCTCCCTGAACGGGACACGGACCCCATCCTTCCCTGATGTTCCATTAACACCTTTGGCGAACCCCGAGAAAATCTGGCAACCAAATGGCCATGACATCCAAAATGGTGTTCAACTCTTAGACAAAACCCAAATAAAGAATCAAACAAAATCCTCTCCTTCCGCCGCAAAATCAATCTCAAACAAAAATATTAGGCCATAAGTTCAGAATGCAAGGTTTTAACCACCCAACTTTTTATATTAATAAATTAGCTTTTAGTTTATAAACAATTTTTATTAGCTTCAAAAGAATAAACATTTTGCGCTGCATAACAATTTTTAAAATCTGGATATGGAGCTTTAAGATTACAACTCTATTTTCGGAATGTCGTTCAAGTTCCACCCCCAAAACAAAATCAAAACTTAGTAACTGTCAGTTGGAGCCGTGGACTCTTGGGGACTTCTGGTCTGCACAGCTCGAGCTGTGGCTAAAGAATATGGCAGAGTTTAGTGGAGCTCTGAAGAACTTCCATACAATATAATAAAAATTCAGATCGATGTAGGATGAGCCTCCTTCCAATGCATTCAGTTCTTTCGCTTGTATTTCCTATCCAAGTTTTTTGATTAGGTTGCTTCCAATGTCTTCAAATTCTCTAAAGGATACCGTGATCCTCTCTTTGGATGGGAATCCTGGTGGATTATTACAAGGATCATGTTAGATACTGGCAGCCAAGTATTTTTGATAGCCTCACGGCAAAAAAACTCCCATAAACTCCTGCAAATTATTGCTGCGGGTGCGACATTCCTTAGAGGGTCCCCAGGAGTACGAGGCAATTCCAATTCCCCCAAGTAAAAGATTGTAGAGAAGAAGTATCTTGGTTGGGAAGGATAAGGAAGCCTTTAAGACAAACGCAGGAATAGGGGAAAAAATGTATTGATCCTCGAAATCCAAATCCAAATCCAACTTCATCATGGTCACATTTTATAGCTGACAATATCAGGCTTTTCCCCGATGTTCAAATAGCTAATTTACGTTAAAAAGTAAATTTTTGAAACCTTTTCAAATGCAATTACGTCTCCTTCGATATCGAAGGGGTAAAGCACGATACTATTACCCCCACCCGGTGCTTTTCCCTCCCAATTACTCGATATCTATCGATAATCCTAGGCTTGTTATCATCCATTTCTATCTGTCACACGGAAAATTTGCTCACTGTCATTGGTAGAAACGAAGCCCCCGTAAGCGAATATCAAAAGCAAAATGTCTTTCACAAATTTGCCCAATGCAAATACCAATTTTTTGAGCTTTGCCACCACGAATAACCCCCATTCCGTCCCGGATATGAACACCTACGTCCATGTGCCGCGTTCTTCTTCTCTGGAGCAGAATAATCGCATCCTTGGCCGCCAGCGTTTGTACCAGGGCCCAGGTCAGGGCTCAGAGCTGCCGGCCAAACGGCCGAAGAGGGAGGATCGCCGCCATCAAGATTATGGTCTGGATCAGGATCAGGATCAGGTCGATGACATGATGGACGACGATGCCGGTTACGAGGCGGACTATGAGACCGACAACTAAGGCAACTACAAGACCAACTTGTATTAAACTAAATGGGAGAATAATTCAAAACGGAACACTTCTTTGGCCAGCACACAAATCGCTTGACGAGATCTCTTTTTGAGCCTTCTGCTGGCTGCATATCTAGTTTTTCCCTGTGTAGAGCTGGGGAAACCCCCGCCCCAGGTCCAGAAATGCCCAAAGGATCCAAAAACAAAACCGGGCAGAGTCAACCGGCCAAGCTGCACTTTGGGCTGTGAAGTGAAATGTTGCCAAACTTGCAAGGTGGCGGCGGGTGGGGACTCAGGTGGTGCTGCAGGTGGAGAACTGGGGAGCTGTGGAGCTGGAGAGCTGGAGAGCTTTAGGGAGGTGTACGTGCCATTGCCTCAAGTTCATTATGTCTGGCCATATAAATTTCACTTCACCACAGACCGAAATCGGAGTCAAATGGCTCCGGCGGCATTTTAGGTGTATTATATGCCACGTGCACTCACACCTGGCCAAAAGGCAGGGCGGCAGGGGAAACGTAGTTCAGGCCAAAATATGACAAGGCATTATTTTTGTTGGTTGGACTGCCAGGGCGGCTGATGGGCAGGAATCGTATCCAATTGCAGGGTTGCCACCAGCAGCAGAGTCATTGGTATTTTTGGCAAACCGAAATAAGTCGAAATAAGTCCCGAAAATATGCAAAGTTGAAAGGCATTTGCTGCTAGTGCTTTTCAGGTGCTCAAATACCTGTGCTAATTGCTAAAAACTGTTTGATTTTACAGAGTTTTGGGGGTTTGTTTTTGGGAAGAATGCCAGAAAATGGTAGATAATTCAGCATTTCCACAAGAACTAAGTTTATAAATGCTTTCCGCATAAAAAATCATTAGTTTCTTAGTTAGAAACATTAAATTAATTACTTTACTTATTGAATTAACAATTTAACTATAGGTTTTCACAAGAAAGTTTAAGTTTAAGTTGTAATTTGTTTTTATTTTTAATATGCCACCTTTTTGGCTAAGGATATGGTAGGTAATTCAGCATTTCTACAAGAACTAAGCTTATAAATGCTTTATGCATAAAGAAAGCATTAGTTTCTTAGTTAAAAACATTAAATGAATTACTTTACTTTCAATAAAACAGTGATGTTTGTAATTTGTTTTAATTTTAAATACCTTTAGACCCTATAAGACAGTAAAGTTTCCTTTCCCTACAAACACACACAGACACCCAGCTGGTGTACCTTGGTTACACCCTCACCTGTGCCACAGCGAACTCTATTATATATTAATCAAGTCTAAGAACTCCTTGGGGCGCCCCTCCCCAACACTCACTCCAGCGCGACTGGCGCGCTTGCCAACACTGGCCACGTATTAGCAACACAGATAATCATCAAAATACATCAACAAACTTATTGGGGGGCAGGTGAGGGTGAGGTGCGGAGCGTGACAGTCCATGCAAATGCACTGAGAGAGCGAGGGGATGCTGCAGGTAACACAGGTAACAGGTAATCGTAATTGAAACAAAAGTTGTAGCCAAAGAAACTGTAGCATACGTTGCGGCGCCTTAAAAACCCATTTCCCACTGTTGACACGTGCCGCATCGTGCCGCACGGCCTCAACGCCAGTACCCCACCTCCCCCCTAGCTTTCCACACCCCTGAAGAGCTGGAAAATCACGCGACCGCATGCGAAGTAAACAACGTGAAATGAAAGTCATGCGTCGCATTTTAAAACGCGGGCGCGCTCTCCGTTGTCCCAGAACGTGTTCCCCCCTTTTTTTGCTGCCACCCTTACCACTGGCAGGCCCACCTTTGGAACACCCTTAACCCATGGACGGTCTGTCCGGATCCCTGGCCCTGCCTGCTTTTCCCAGAGATGCGCATAATTTAAAAGACAAATTTGCGTCGCCAGAGACTCTGATGAGGATGGTGCCAGGCAGGGGGGTTTAGGGTAAGATAGAGTAGGGGGTAGAGTATATGGTAGGGTATAGGGTGGGGTATAGGGTAGGGTATAGGGTGGGGTATAGGATGGGGTATAGGGTAGGGTATAGGTTAGGGTATATGGTAGGGTATAGGGTATAGTATAGGGTAGGGTATAGGGTAGGGTATATGGTTGGGTATAGGGTAGGGTATAGTGGGGGGTATAGGGTAGGATATAGGGTGGGGTATAGGGTAGGGTATAGGGTAGGTTAAGGCGTAGTGCAAGGGATTAAGGATAAGGCGTGAAGGTGCCAACAAGTTGCCCTTACAAAAAAACAATTAAATGCTTTAAAACCGACATCGACTATCAATTAATATCAAGCTTTTTATAACAAAAAACCTATGAAATTCTATTTAAATAATACTCTAATAGTTTTGTTATACAATTGATGCTATAAACAATTAAGAAATAAATCTTTAAATGTAATATTTTCATGATTAATTTACCAAATCGTTAAACAAACCCCAACACAAACCCAAACCTATTCCCGCCGTGTCGCCGAGATGCATTTTGTAAAATACACCTCATTATTGTTATTGTGCTCGGCGCTGCGGTAACCTCAGAAAGCCTGAAAGGACCTCCTCCCACCCACTCCCCAGGAGCATTAGCATTCGCAGTCGCTGTCGCATTCGTCACGTCGCATGTTTTGGCTTCAGTCGTGCAGCGAGACGGAAATGGCAACAAAGTACAAAAGCAATTTAATAAATGCCGGAATCACGTGAAGGTGTTAAACAAAACATTTTAGGCCCAAAACCGACTCGACTTAGCCCCCATTTTCCGCTTCCCCCCCCCTCGAAAGCCTTGAAAGGAGCAACAAGATGAATGCGCTGGCAAAAGGCGGTGTAATTGAAATATTCGTTGCGTTTTACAGGCTGCAACAGGTGGTGTGTGTTGAACACAGGTTCATTATTGTTTCTAAAAAGTGGAGTTCAAGGGGATCCTCCTTTGGGGAGATCCATTCGGGAGATCCTTGTCCTTGCCAGCAAAAGCCATTTGTGGCGCTTTACGTGGCAGGTCAGCCATTAATTTAATACTGTGAAATAATTTCATTGCATTTTTCTTGCATAAATTTTTGACCTCACAACAAGTTTTTGAAATAACAAATATTTAAGAAGCTGACAATTTTAAATATTTTTAAAATTTGTTATTATATTACAAACCTGTTTTTGTATAGTAATTAATAATGAAAAAGAAAGACAAATATATTTATTAAAATTTACTTTAATGCATTTTTACTTTGAATGCATTTTTCTTGTATAAATTCTTGACCACACAACAAGTTATTGAATTAAAAAATATTTAAGAAGCTGACAATCTTAAATATTTTTTAATTCAATAACTTGTTGTGTGGTCAAGAATTTATACAGCAAAAGGGTATTCAAGTAAAGTTAATTTCAATAAATATATTTGCTTTTTTATGCAATATTAATTACTATACATTAAGTTTTAAAATATATGAACTAATTTAAAGAGAGTGAGAACTAGCTACGAATATTCAATAAATATTTATATAATATTTTCCAACATAACCTGGGCTTTGTCTGGCTTTTTCTTTAATTATCCTCCAATTGGTCACTTGAAAACCTTTCCTTTAGTTGATTTTCACACAAATTGCGGACAGGACTCTTCCAGGTTCCCCTTTTTTATTTTTTGTTAGCTTTTTGGCATCAGTCTAATTTACTCGTTCATTCGCTTTAATAACTGTCAATGGGCTGACGCTGTCCTGTCCGCTTTCTCTCTCTCTCTGTCTCTTTCCCTGGCTGTGTTGCTGTCTCTTTCTTTTTCTCTTTCTCTTTCCCTCTCCCTGGACCTCTCCCTTTCCCGCTCTGCGGCAACGGCGTCAGCTGTTAATAATGAACGAGGCGTGTGGGTATTAAATGCGACTCTGACCTCAACAGCAGCAAAAGGCTACAAAAAAGCGGGGAAATCTGAAGAAAAGCTGGAAAAAAGGCAGAACAAAAATCATGAAAAAAGCAAAGCGGTTACCTTTTGGTTGTTGTCTTGATTGGCAATTGGTGTTTGTTGTAGCTGCACTGAGCGAAAGGAAACACTAGGCGGTTAATGCTAGGTCTTAAATATCAATTTCCTTGTCTTTAGTCTGAGAAATTTGCCCAAGAAACGGTTTAAACTTTAAAAAAACTACCCCAAACAGTTAAATTAATTTTTAAATATGTCTTATTTTTTGCGGTGCACTTAAGTCCTGGCCGGATTCGGCTTCAATATCCCGAATACGTTGGAGGAGGCCGTGGCAATGGCGGCTGATCTTGTTCCGCTTACCTTTTCAAGTGTCCTTTGTTGGCACCTCCCTCATTCTCTTATTCTCTCTTTCTTCTACCTCTCTCTGTACTCCCCTCTTGGGGGGGTGGTGACCTGACATCAATTTGTAATTTCAATTAAAAATTTAAACGGCGAATGAACCAGACTGTCGAACGTTTAACGTTAAAAGGGATATGTAGGGAGTTCTTGGTCAGTTTGCCTCATAAATAAGGATACATAAAAATATGCCACAATATATATAAATATATATATCTATATATATATATATATATATTATATACCTATAGATAGAGAGAGAAAAAGAGCCATAATTTGATAGAGCGTATGCTCAAAATGGCTGCCCCCGGGCACTTAATTTGATTTCTTTTCCAAAATGGCTTTTCTCGGTTGTGCAGCAGAGAGAGGGAAATCCCCTTCCCAAAGACTCACACACACACACAGAAAAGTTCTCCAAGTGCAAATTGGGTTACCACACACACACACACAGCTATATAGACTTTGTTCCTTAGCTCTTTTTATTGGCCATAAGTTTATATTCGAAGCAAAGTGTTACATTTCGTAGGGAAAATGCAGTGTCTGTAAGTAAAGGTGCTGCCTTAGCCTTTTGGGGCTACTACTAAATTTGTATTTCCAATTAAAATCCAAACAAATAACAGCAAAAATAATACATTTCTGTTTTTTAAATATATATTTTTTCTTATAATTTTGGTGTTTTTCTAGGAGGCAGCCCATAAAAGTAGGCAATGTAAATTTTACTGCAGTTTGCTGCGGTTTTCCCCAAAGAGAGGCAGCTGCCATTAGGGACACAAAAGTGTCAACTTCCGCACCCACACACACACATAGCAACTGTACACACACCCACACATACACTTACACCCCCACACACACACACATAATATAGAGGTAATGTCTCGTCTTGACTAAAAGCATGTCAAATTTTTGCACATCGAGGCGCAAGTGCTAGCGAATGCCTGCGAGAATGCATGATTGAATGATTGAGAAATTAATACACAGACAGACACACACACTGGTACACTCACACACACACACACATGGACTCTGTCAGAGGAGAAACCATCAATGGCGGCAGCTTCGTGAAATTATTCCATTTCACTTTACAACTGAATGCAAATTACATGCTGTAATTTCCTGCAAGAAAGCAAGAAATGAAGCGAAATGAATGTGGCACACACACACATACACACACGCACACACCGCTCAGGCATTCGCGCACACACACACACCTACACCCACACACACACACAACAAATGTATTTTGCGCCAAGCGGAAATAAAAATAAATTCGAAAAGTTAATATTAAATGTGTGCTACATTGGAAACATATTGTGTGTGTGTGTGTGTGTGCGTGGCTGGGTGTATGTGTGTGTGTGTGTGTGGTGTGCTTTTCCTTACCCCTTACCCCCCCTGGTACTCTACACCTCCCCCCGTTGGACGGGGGCTTCGCTCCGCTGACGCTGATTTTCCACATGCCTAGCAGTGGCGCCCCTCTTGCCACGCCCCTGCAGCCATTACTGGCTCTACCCCCCTCCTCACCCCCTCCCACCCCACACACAGAGGCGCCGGCGGGCAGTCAGCCGGTGAAACCCCCCCTCGATAGCCCGCTTCCCCGCCCTATAAACAATTGCGCATTTTCAGCGCCGTTTGCTTACAGTTTCCTTTTTATTTGGTCTCACTGTTTTTTCTTTATTTGTTTTTCGATTTTATATATGTATGTGTTTTTTTGCTATATTTTCTTTTATTTTTTGTTGTTACTGCTTTTTTCTTTGCCTGTATTTTTGTGCTTGGCGCATTTTTACATTTTTATAGAGGAGCCATTGCCATTGGAGTTTTATTCTTTTTAATTTGCCCGTCATTTTGATTCGCTGTTTTTTGGATATATTTTTATATTATTTTCTTTTTTGCAGTTAATTTTTTTATTGTTATTATTTTCGCTCTCATTGTTGCGGGTTTTTTCCTGCAGCTGGTCATTGGTGAGTTTCCCTCTTTTTTTTGTATTGCCGCCTCTTGGCCAACGCGTAAAATATGCTTAAATATTTTAAATTTAATCACACGCTCCGCTGGCTTCGGCAAATACGTCAATGCATATGCAAACAAATGATGTGGAGCCGTTTTGGCCCAGGGGGATGAAGGGGGTGGGCACACACACACCCACACACCCAACAGGCTGCTTCAAAGCTGCTCCTCAGGTGAAGCCACTCCAAGGGATGCGTCTGTTTGCGTCTGGACCAGCCAAGGGTTAAGGGAATGCAGCGGGTTAAGGGGAAACCCGAACGGGGAAAGGGGTAGGGGGGAGGGTGTGGAAAACCCAGCGGGCGGGTAGGAAATCAATGCCGTTAAACATTACCGGCAATTAAGGATGCATTCAATTGCCACCGCATAATCGTGGCCACAATTTCGACAAGTGCAGCGTCCACGGAATTCCCTACGAAATTAATTCTTGAATCAAACCAGAAAATATGTTAGAAATATTTAAGGAGTATGTAAATTATGATAGATATTTTTATGTATATATTTACATGCAGAGATATTCTTAAGAAACTTCACCAATTGTGGCCTAGCTTTTAATTCGAAGTCAAGAGAATAAAATTGCTTTTTTAACTTTCCCATGAAATTTTATTTAAGTAATATAAATAATATGTTAAATATTTTAAGGATATGTAATATATTAAAGATACATACTTTGGAAAATATTTTAAACAAAGATATTGTTAAGAAACTTCACAAATTGTGGCCTAGCTTTTAATTCGAAGTGAATAAAATAACATTGCTTCTTTAATATTTATCCCATGAAATATTATTTATTTAATAGAAACAATATGTAAAAAATATTAAAAATATTTTAAGGCTATGTCAAATCATAAAGATCATTTGGAAAATATTTACATTCAAAGACATTGTTAAGAAACTACACGAGTTGTGGCTTAATTCAGCTTCAGAAGGTAATTATTAACCATTTAAATGATTCTTTAATACTTTCAAAAGTAAATAATGTATTTAATAAATATAATTTTTTATACAATATGTTACAAATATTTTAGGAATATAATACATATTGTAAAATATAAATCTATATTCAAAGATATTGTTAAGATACTACCCAAGTTGTGGCTTACCTTTTAATTCAAAGTAAATAGAATAAAATTACTTTTTTAATGTGTACTTTCCCATTAAGAATTATTTATTTAATATAAAAAATATATGAAAAATATTTTAGGAATATGTAATATATTATATATACTTTGGAAAATATTTATATTTAAAGATATTGTTAAGAAACTATACAAATTGTGGCCTTGCTTTTAAGTTGTAGGTAATTATTAACAATATCATTGCTTCTATATTACTTTCCAAAATAAATAAAACTAAAACAATTTAAAATATTTTTTATATACCATAATGGAAGCAAATAACTACAAGAGACTTCTGTAATGCTTTTCAGAAAAATTAAATTTAAGCTATACATTTAAAAAAATATATTGTAAGAATGTTTAAAACTTTCCAGTTTACTTAAATTAAATAAATATTTAAAGGTTTTGTTGGGAAATTACCGAGTTATGCTTAAGGTATTAAATAAATCTTAATAAATACTAAGGCCTTGTTTTCTTTGTAACTTTTAAAACACACAAATAAATAAATCAGAGAATTGCAATTAAATATAATTAATATAATAATATAATATAATTAATTATATATATTATAATATAAATGACCTAATTTCACGCCTCTTCTTCTACGATTTCCCAACTAATAATACATTTAATATACTATAATAAATGCTCTCCGAAATTAATATATTAATTTATATACTCCCCCAACTTAAAGCTCCAATTGCGGCATAAATATTTCGGCTTGCTTGAAAAGATCTTGCGGCTGCAATCACAGTCCTGCCACAAATTCCCTGTTTACACTTCATACTTAATTAATATTGAATAATATCGAATTGCTTGGGCATAGATTGCATATACTTTTGGGGGCCTGCAAATCACTGGAATTGCTTACCTCTCCCAGGTAGCCAGTGTAAGCCATTAAAATCCGAAGCCGGATGCAAATTTCCCGCACTTTCCTTCCGCTTTGCCAGTGCCCCAAATTTCGAATTAATTTCATTCGATTTGATTTCACTCGAAGCATGAATTCAGTAAGAAATGATTAACAATGCTTCTCAGGGTGGTGGAATATATTTACTATAGATTTCGGAATTCTCTAGATGTAAAATTAAAGTGTTTCATGCATTTTTAAGCTGTGATTGTTGGGTATTATGGAGAGGTTGCTTTCGATTGCAGCGGCAATTAATGTAAATTAAAATCAGAGACCGAAACCAACCGAAACCGAATTCCATTTCCGTTTTGGCAGGACTCCGATGATTACCTAAGTGTGTCAGCAGCTGGCCAATTGAGGCGAGTGCCCGGTTTATGTTGGCATTATGCACGCATTTAGTTTTGCCAGGCATTCGGCCAAATTGCTCATACGCCCCGTGTGGGCGGCGGCCCCTTCACCCAGGTAACCCGAACTCGCAGCTGTGCCGCTGCCTCTGACTCTCTGCCATTTGCATTTCGCATTTTGCTGCCAACTTGTAATTAAGTTTCGAGTATCTGGGGCTAACCGAGTCCAATGCATCTTGTAATTGTTCAAAACCATTCGCCAGGATCTCCCTTAAACTGGCCGAATTACATCGAACTCCTTTGACTCTGCCCCCAGTCCTGTGCTTGAACACCTGAATATACTGCTTCGATTGCTCTAGGAGCTCCTTCGTCCTGTCTTGGCCTTAGCGTTAGTCGGGTTGCAAACCCGGGCCTAGGGAATTTATAGCGAGATTTATGGCAGAGAGAAAGGATAATTTAGGGCTAAGAGAAAAGGTTGGTAAGAGAGGAAGCGTGTCTAAGTTGCCTTGTTCAAAGGAGAAGCTCTAGGAAAGGGCAAAGGGAAACCTCATAAGCCTAATCTCAATAATTATCAATATTTATTTATTATAAAAAAGAAGTTCATAATTTAAATAAAATTAACAAAGACTAAAGGACCAGGCAAGTCGTGAAAAAGTTAGAGAAATACTCACATCTCCTCTGAGAATTAATCTCAAACTTAATTTCACTGCTCCTTCAGATTAAGAAAAGCCCCTCTACAAAGTCAGAAAATCACTGCTATTTCTGTTTAAGAAAATCCCCTCTACAAAAGTCAGAAAATCATATAAATATGAAAAGGGCTAGAAGAACCCAAAGAAATGAGTCAACAAGGCAGCTAAAAGACAACGAAAAACGAGGGAAAACCAGGGGAAAACCAAAAGGGAAAAAACCCAGGGAAAATCGAGGGAAACAGAAGGAAAAACTAATTTTGTCAGCGACGTTGGCGTGGCGACTGACAAGTGACTTGGACCTGGACTTGCAGTGGGAGGAGGAGCCACCACCCCCTCGCTTGGCATAAATAAAAATTTGTTTGGCAATATGCGCGCCGCGTATTTTGTTGCAAAAGTCTTGCATTAATCTAAATATTTGCATGCTTACGTTACGCCCGCCCACCCCCAAAGGAGAGCATAAATTGGGCTGAAACAGGGGAAAGGGGGAAAAGTGTGGGATTTAACTTTGGCTCTGCCTGCTGCCTGCTGCCTATTTATTTATTTTCATCGTCGCCAAATTGTCAACGACTTTTTCGGGGGACTGAACCGAACTGCGGCGCTGCGAGCCCAAGCGATCGCATTTAAAATGCATTTCGCATGCAATGATGATGACGATGACGATGACGATGACGCTGGCTGTGTGGGTGGCTGGGCGTGGGTTTGACGGCCATTTGCCCCCCCCCCCCCCC
>VNJV01008333.1:0-15936 GCA_008042635.1 Drosophila nikananu
GGGGCATACTTGGTAATAATAGGTATTTATTACAGGAATTTGTTCTTTTCAGAAAATGAATGATTTATTTTTCACAAGGAAGTATTTATTTAACGAGGAGATTTTTGTCTTAAACAAGATTGTCTTTAGATATTTCCATATAAGAACCGAACTACAGAATAACCCAATAATTAATATTATATTCTTTTCAATTTTTCTTTTTAAACTAAGTTTCTTATTATTTTTAAATCAGTTTTAAGAGAATAGAATCCTATACACTTATCCTAGGAATTTCCAAGTCGCAAAAACCCCTCACCAATGCAATGCTACCGCGCATCTCACAAGTTTCAGTTATAGAAAAACATCCTGGGGATAACAATCGAGCAAGATAGGACTCTGCAGAAGCATCATCCAAATGCAAATCACACGAATACGTTAGTCGAACGTGTTCAGTCCCACAGCAGCATTTCATTTGGGGCAAACGGTGGGGAGGAGTGTCTGCCCTGCTTTGCCATGCCCTGTTTTGCCTGGGCCTGAATGTCATGGGCAACCCCAAAAAAACCGACTATAAATTTATTGTTAACGTGGCTCATGCAAATTGAATCCCTTTGTTTGTCCTTGTCCACTGTCCAGGCCGGTCGTGGCTTTCGCTTTACATTTCTTAGCCCGCCAAAAGGGTGGAGTTAAATATTTTTTGGTACTTAATAGGCCACCCTCGTCGTTATCTGCCCAGTTTGGGATTAACTGTGACTGCATAATGAGTGTTACCCAGCATAGCAGTAATCGTAATTTAAAAATAAACAATTGAGCAAGAATAAATTATGCGGGGGTTCGAAAATGTAAATTAATAATTACAGAGTTTTATTTTTGAGCATTAAATTATTAACCTAAGTACTTTAATTCAACTGTAGAGCATCAAACGTGCCATAGGAATCTCTACTTTTCAACGCATTAGCAGAATAAATTAAACTTTTGAAAACTAAAGTTAACAGGCAGTAAAAGTACGTAAAACAATAGCCACGCGCACAAAAGTCCAAACAAATAAAATTGACCTCATTCCGGCAAAAAAGTAGAGACCCATCGATGTGGCTCTCTCTGATTGCCTGATCAGGAATTCCGAACTGGCATAGGCAATTGAATAAGATTTTTATATGACAACAACGCGTGACCGAATAGAACATTTTTGCACCCAGATAAATTGTGTTGTTATCCATCAAAAACGTGTCGATGATTTCCCACCCAAAAAGAGTACAAATCTGCAGCAGCAACTTGGCCAGCCTCACATTATCCCAGAAATTAACATTCCATGTGGCCCCGGCGGTGTTGCCATTTTGCCACCCAGCAAGCAGTAGCCAATTTTAATGGCAGTCGCAGCACAATTGAATTAAATTATCAATCGATGGCCCCGGCACAAGGGTCGCTGGCGGCTCGAACGGGGGTCGGGAATAGGGCGACAAAAAAAGGACAACACAATCAAATTGATTGTATTTACTTTGACACCAAAACCAACAACATCCACAACGGTCACACCTCCGACCGATCCCACACTCCTCGTCCTTCACCAAATTTCGTGGTGGGGCATGGGCCTGGGTTTTGTTTTCTGCCGCCTCGATTTGACTTAAATACGGTTTTTGGCTCGTTAAGTGTAACTAACAAGTTGCCGGCGCTGGATCGTTGTGGACGCCTTTATTGTTTGCCTGCTTGTTTCAGCCTCCCTTTTCCTTGTTTGCCTGTTTTTCCTTTTTTTTCCCGCCCGATTGGTTCTCATCCCTAACTTGAAATGGGGAAAATGGGTCCTATTCTAAGGGGCAAGATTGAAACCAGATGCTGGAATTTAAATGCTCCAAAGATGGCATATGGAACGGTTTTAAAATGGGTGTTTAAATTAAAATAATAATCGAACATATTATATGAGGCCCAATTGAAATTTTAGATATTTTAATTAATATAAGGTCCAGCACCTTGTTTAGCTTTATTATATTTTCTGTTTATGTCAATATAATAATAGGTATTTAGTTAATTAAAACCCTAATTACCATAAGAGTTCAACATGTATTAGAATATTCCAGATTTTTATACCATCTAAACGGAGAAACCAATTTGGGTCATAGACCTAACTCTCAGGCTCTTTATTGATCGGCAACATCTTTAACAGGCGTCACGTTTTGGCCCCAGGCACTTTTTAAAAGGGGACAGAGAAACCCCAAGACCCCAGGTAGGAAAACAAATAATACAATAAAATAAAATGCATACACCATAAATAAATAAAAACATAAAATAATCATGTCACGTGCGAATTGATTGAATTTCTTCCTCGGGCTCCTTTTGTTGCGCTTCGTTCGCACAGTTTTTGGTCAACGTTGGCATCGTGGTAACCCTTGGCAAAAACTCCTGCCCACAACTGATTTTTCGCCCCCTTTGGGTATGGGGTCACAGTCGTCGTTTCATTTAATGGCCACAGACAAAAGGTATTTAATTTAATGCCCGCGCCACTTGGCCAGGTAATTTGAGCTATGAGCACTCGACCCACTTTCACGAAATGTTACACTTCGATCAATAATTGCGATGAAATGGGGAAAATTGATAAAACAAAATCAATAAGGCCGGGAAATGAAAATAAAATTCTCCCTTTCTAGAATAATTTATTGTATTAGGTTAACTTTTAAGTCAACTTCTTCTCGCCTTTAAGAACAGCTAAACAAATATAAGACTCTTAAAATAAAGGAGTAAACCTTGAACTTTTTGTTGATGCATGGGAAAACCCGTTCAGTTCCTGGAAAATTCGTAAAAAATGGTTTAGAAAAAACGCTCAACGAAATTGAAAAGCCAAGAATGCCAATATTCATGCGAGTCACAACGCACAGGGGCAATCGGAACAGAAGCGCGGCTTAGATCGTGACAAAAAAGCCAAAATCCTCATGGCCATGTATGTTGGCCTTATCCCCCCAGCCCAACCTGCTTTCCACAGAAGGAATTAAGTCATAAAAAAAGAGGAATTGAAAGCTGCCATCAGCCTGACAGCAACGAAATATTTTCAGGCGAAATTTTCCAAAAAATTATCTTTCACTTTTTGTGTTTCGGTTTGGTTTTGTTAGCGTTGGCGTTGCTAGAAATCTGCCGAAAAGTGCATTGCAAAAATTGTTCAAGTCGCCGTGCACACAAAAGCCAACAACGATGCAATTCCTCACACGCACACTCCCTTAGAGTCCCACCAACACATGCATCGAGTGGGGCCATTGTTTCACGGGCAACGAAGGTGTCATCAAATTTTTTCAATTTCATGGTTATTTTTGCAATTCTTCTATGGCTCTACTACATACTTTTGAAGCTGGCCCTTGAAATATGTGCAAATGAAAGAGTTTGGTTTAGGTTTTAATACTTACTAAATGGGCTTAGTTCTGTTAAGCTATGAATTCAGTTTAACTTAAAATTATATAGAAAAGCTTTTAAAATTTAGTAAAAAGGGAACTTGGTGCTAAAATGTAAGGTTTTTTATTTGGTATTTAAGTAAGTTCAATGAGCGTTAATTTAACAAAACATAAACTAAATTGATTTGCTTTAATCCATAAATATAGAAAGTCAGATATACTATATGACAGATCACATGCAAAACGTTTTTTTTGTATAGAGTATCGTATAAAAATAATTCTTAGTTCTAAAAATTCAATAACTGTTTAATACAATCATTTTGTGTCCTGAAAATACCATATTCAATGGAGGACTAATCCCCAAAGTATTCTAACTTTACGGTGTACCGCCACAGCGCATAAATCCCTGACTCACCACAACTCTAAGGAAAGTAAAAAAGAGAAAAATAGAAAACGCACCGAAAAGTCAGCAGAAAAAAAAATATGAGCGCATGTTTGTAAGAGCTGCAAAAAAACAAAGGTAAAAGAATGATTGTTGCAGTTTATGGGAAAAACTCCAGCAGAGCTTTTGCTTTTCCAAAAGGCCTGGGAAAAGTGGCTGGATGTGTGCGAATGAGAAAGTATGCGACACTCACGCACCGCAGAGCCTTGAGGGAGCGAAAGAGAGGGCCAGAAATTCGCACACTTGCAGTGAAAGCACGAAAAACTCGTTACAAAAACCGTTAGTTTTTCAATTATAGCGCGTAGATTAGTATTTGAAAGCAATGCATGTGTGTGCGTAAATCTCTCGCACCCTCTCCCTCTGCCCGGGCAGCTCTTTGAAGGCGGGACAGAGATAGCCACAGAGACTGAGCCATTATTGGATTTTGGCTTTGCCACTGACCATTTCTGAAGGTGCTGGCAGAGGGAGAGAAAAAAAGGGAAAACTTTCCTGGCAGCAGCACAATAACTTTTGAATAAGAAAAACGTGCAACGCCTCGGAAAGGACACGACGCAGGAAGTGTGGGCTGAATTTTCGCATCAGGACCGAACTAAAGAGGTCCGAGGTTGATCCAATACAGTGACAACGGAACGAAACGACAGGAAAACAGAAAGCAAACTCTTGCAGCTGCAATTTTCTATTCAACTTGAAGCTTTCTCCATCGACGGCGGGCACAATCAGTTTAGGAAGTTAGTAGTTTTTATGAAATGCCCTCTGCCCCTCATCCGCTTATATTTTCCCATCCCTTTTTTCCTGTTCTGCTTATTCCTTTCGCTTTGTCTTGTGAGAGCTTTTGCTAATTTTACAACGTGCATTACGTATACGTCGTAAAGGGCCTAAATTACAGTACAGGTGTGACAGAAAGAGATGTGATTTTAAATAGCCATTAAAGACGATTTTAATAATTTCTCCATAATGATTAATCTTGTTGTGGTACTAGGATATATAAAAACAAGTTTCAAACCTGTAATTTAGACCTTTCAGTTTCTCCCGCTTGGCGAAGAAGTCGTTAAGAAGATTTTAAAGTTAATCTACACAAGTTTACATTATAAAACCAATGATTCCCTAAACTCGACACTTTTAATTTGCAATTTATATTTTTTACACTTATTTGAGATGTTTTAACAACCCAAGAACCCTAAAAAACAACATATAATATATTTACTACGCTTCCTTCTATAAAAATATCAAATGTAAACAATGTTTATATACTTAAACTTTAACTTTAAAACTACTAACTAACTAACAATAAATTTAATAAAAAAAATAAACTGTAAAATGATGCTTAAGAACTCCAGTGAAGAGAAGCACACACTCGCACAAGTAATGTACATATATAACAATGCCATCTCTGAATTCCCGACCATAGTCCCCGCCCTGATTTCCTTTTATGGGATTTCATTGTTGGCGACCCCATGCTCCTCCTGTACAGTGGCCAGCTCCGCAGGCCCCTTTGTAACGTCTTTAGCGCTGCAGCAACGGCGTCGTCGTTTTATTGTTGAATGAACGGACTTACGTGTGAACTAGTAGGCGACAACAACTTATGCCATTTCCGTTTCCGCCCGCATCGCCATTCAGCGCAAAGGCAGCCAAGGCACCGAAGGCAGCCAAGAAACAGGAACACAATTGTGAGGTCATGTATGTGACAAACAATAAAGACGATAACTTAGTGCAGGGGAAGCCGTGACTGCATGCAACAACGGGCGGAAGCGGAACTGCCTTGCCTTCCCTGCTTAGGTGTGGGTGTGCCCGCCCGTGTGCTTGGGCGTGTGTATGTCGGAGTCTGTTTGTGTTGGCGCTTTAAAAATAGAATTAAGTTTTTCGTAAACTTGGACTTAATGCGCCTTTTCCTTGCTTTGCTTTTCACAAGGGAAAAACCGGAAGAAGTACACCGAAGAAAAAAACGACCCTATAAGGTCGATCTATAGCAGTGGTGACCAGACACAACATTGGCATATTAGAATACTGTCCATTAAAAATATAACAATAGAAGATAAGCATATTGAAAAGAAATATATACGAAAAATGGTTATTTAAATTTTAAAAAATATTATATATTTATATTGTTTCTTTCCGGCCGAGGCCGTGAAATTAACTGACTGGAATTCGTGATTTTGACAACACCGATCTTTGGATGTGGGTTCTAATGTTTATTATTTACTAAACTATTATTTACTAAAAATAATATAAGTAAAAGGAAAGTAAGTAAGAAATAAATTACCTAAATAAAAATAAATAAATAAACTTTGAAAACTAAAAATTCAAAGAATATTTTGAAATGACGATTGGGAAATTAAGATGCTCCTTTGATAATGGGTAATATATTTACAAAACTAAAACTATTTTATTTAAAATTTAACTAAGAATTAATTTCACGTTTAGATAACTTTCCTTTCAGTGTGTTAGAAGTTTGAAAATATATTTCAAAAGCAAAGTTTATTCTTGTTGAAAGAAAATATGTCTGGCGTCTTTTGTATACATCCAAGGTGTCCCACCAGCGGCACCAAGCACCAGCTGCCAGTTGCAAGGCAGAATTCTGTTCCTGTTTCTCAGTCTGGACTGGGCTTGGCTTTGGTTTGGGGACCCCAACGGAAAGTTTTGTTTGCCCTGACACTTAAAAAGTCGTAAAATGCACATTCAGCATAAAAACCACTGTTTGAAGTTATGGCCACACTGCATATAGTCCTCTTTCTATTTCTCGTTCTATGGTGTCGCCATTGCCGAGTTGCCTTTTGTATCATATTTTCTAGTTTGAACTTCGTGGAGCTGCGGCTGCTTTTATCTTTAATGCATTCTACGCGCACTTCTCCCACTTCGCGAAGGGACACGCAGACAAAGGACTAAGGGCCACATGTTTTTCCCTCGCCTGCTGGCTATTTATTGAACTAAAAGTTAGTATCCTACGCTAAGCGCTGATTTTAAATTAAGATTTATGGGAAAGTAAGAATAGCATTTACATAAATCTATAAATAAATATTTAAAAGTTGACACAATGTGTGTAAACACAAGATTACTAAGTTATATCATCTTCATTATAAACTTATAATTTGCATTAAATTTCAAGTAATTATATGACATTAAAAATCTCTCGAGAAAGATGAATACTCTAAAATACACAAGAACACAAACAGCAACAAATTTACGAACCCAGATAAACATGAAAAACACTTTCCGTTCATCAGAAAGTTGAAGGCAGTCAAGGAAGTACTGTGGAAACCTTTGGACAAGAACAAGAAGTAACCGCAAAGGAAACGAGCCAGTCGAGGAGGCCACTAGGAAACCACCTACCTACTTTGTATCAACAGATAAAAGTAAAGTTTTTCAACTTCATTTACTCAGAATCGGAGACTCGTAGCCGTCGCGGAGTCCGGCTTAATTCCGTGCTTCAGAGGTGAATTTCTTGGTAAGACCAAAAACAAAATACATAAAGTTGTCTTCGTATACATATTTTTTTGTTTTGGGCAGGAGTTCGACAGGGGTTAAAAATGTTGTACAACCTGTTGTCGGAGTTCAACTTACAGCGGAAACTTTTTTAATACGTTCCCAAAGACTCCGTTGCCCCACCCCGTCTTCCCTTATTGCCCGAAGAGAACTTATTTCACTTGGCTCCATTAAGGTAACGAAAACTTTCCTTTCGACTGCTGTCTAACGGCAATGCTGGGGCATAAACCATGATTGAAAGGCGCAGATATATATATATATATATACATATACCTTTCTCCAAAGGCTCCCTCTTCCTGTGGGGTATATAAATATTTTGACCGCAGGGTCAGTGCCTGTCTTCGTACTTTTCCTCCTTGCTCCCGGTTGTTATTGTTATTGCGCCCGATATTAGCAGGACATTATTGAAATTATTTACATTTCCTCCGCCCCTCAGCACGTGTCCCTACTCCCGGAGTTTGTGCTTTTACCCTCCCTTTCGGGGAAAAAGTTGCATAAATTGTTTTGTTATTAATCCCAGGCCGGGCCATTGAACGCTGAAACGACTGACAGGTGTTTAAATTTCAGAACTTTTAATGGCAGCGGCAGCCACAGCCATGATTATGATTATTATAATTATAATGGATAACAATAAGTTTTGATTGGATAATTATGAAAATACCTATAAGGGAGAGTGAGAGAGGAAAATCAATGAAAACTAAATTGTGGAGACAATGGACAATATAATGGGGATCACTGAAACGCCAGTTGGCCAGCGGTGAGGACTTGCTGATGGCAGCTTCTCCGGCTCCCAGCCAGAGGATCATTAGCAGGCAAAGGATGGTGGTGATGGTGGCTTGCTTCCGACTCGACTGCATCTTGGTGGCTGTGTGCTGACCTCCATGGAAGAGCTCCATGGCTTTATAGTGGCTCAAAGATGCCTCTTATCGCCGNATAGTGGCTCAAAGATGCCTCTTATAGCCTCATATATTCGCTGACTGCATTTTTCCACCTACACCGATGCCATTATCTGTTCTTTCACCCCGCGAAGCATTAATAATGAATTAAAGAATAAATGTATTGAAAGTAATGATAAGTTACAGGTGTGTGTGGGGCGCTCACCTTTCTTTTTCTTGTACATATCTACGAGTGGGGCTAGCCTTATCCGTCGGATGCAAAAGCTATCTGGCAAGAGTACAAAAAAACACCTGTAAGAGATAGGATTTTCGGCGGAAAATATCTGATATCATACCCGTCTGCTAGTCACATTCCCTCTGTAAATATAAATGTAAACGAAAGAGATTAAATCAAAGCGGACACGGCGTTGGATAATCAGGAGGCACTGGTACGCGCTGGCCTCAAATCGATAACGCAAATTTATTTAGTTTATAGACAGAATGTATAAAACGTAATGGGATTAAATTAGAGATAAATTTTAATTTAACAGACTAGACTGAACACAAAAAAGGGAAGCAATTTATTAGAGAATAAATCGGGGATTATGTAATATTCTGAACTAACAATTAAATTAAAGTATTTAAAAAATCTATTTATGTATTTATTGTTATGGACATGAAAAATTAACTTTAAAATTGGTTAAATAGCACCGATTTTTAACTCTATGAAATTAATAAAATTGGATTACCAAATAATCAAATAATAAACTGTAGCCAGTGAAATCGGTTTAATATTCATTTAAATAATAAACCAAATTAATATTTATTTGTAAGGCAGTATGTAGTTTCGAAAATTATTTCTTACTATAAAAATATATGGAACAATTTCATGTAGCACCAGATAGTAACTAAAAATAAATTAAATTAAAACCCGAATGTAATATCCAGACTTTTCCAAGAAGAAGTGATAATTATTGCCATTTTTCTATGTTTCTAACCAAATGTGGACTTAACCAGCTAGAAAAATCACTAATTTTTCATTAATCACCAAGCTCTTTCTCTAAATGGAGTCTTTAAGCTGCCCCTATCAACGGCTGCCACAATGTCAATTTGTCAAGTTCTCAGTGTCCTGTCCACACATTCTCGCTTTCTTGGCCTCAGTGCCATTCCCAGTCTCATAATCGCACTCATTGCCGGCAGCCGGGAGCGTCTAGGAGTCAACTATCAAGTTAGAGCCCGACCGGCCGAAAGGACGCCTCGGTCAGCTGGCACAAAGACCGAGAACATATTGTAGCACGATTTTGTAAAATAAAATTAACTTGAATTTGCTCGCTTTCCACCTCTCACAGTGAGGGAGAACTGAGGAAAAGGATGTCCCCTTTGGCATGTTGTCCTTGGCTGTCACACAAACACAATGAGGAGAAAAGTTCTTCCCGAGCAGAAAGAAGAAAGAAAAGTGCAAAGAGAGATACGAGTAAGTAGCAAAGAATTTTCAACGCAAGGGACACCAAGTATAAGTTTCTGTACTGTGTGACTGCGAAAGGCAATAGACCGTCTGGGTAAAAAAGTATGCCACAATTGCAACATAACTTTGCAGCTTATTATTTTTTATTGCAGCTAATAAGCTTGACTTGCCAGTTAATGGCGCATTTCCGTTTCCGTTCACCCACACACACATAAGGGAAAAACCTGTCGTAAAGTTTATAATGAAAATATTTGCAGCTTAGCCACAAGCAAAAAAGAAACGGCAAATGGCAAATGGCA
Source organism: Drosophila nikananu (assembly GCA_008042635.1). Lineage (NCBI taxonomy): Eukaryota > Metazoa > Arthropoda > Insecta > Diptera > Drosophilidae > Drosophila > Drosophila nikananu. The sequence goes on from VNJV01008333.1 coordinate 9,909, forward strand.
AATGGCAACTTGTTGTTCAAAGTCCCACAAAACTGTCAACACCAAAAACCCTTGGCACACACACACTAATGCACTAATGTACACTCAGATGGAACACACACACTGACTCACGGGCTTAAAAACTTTCGACTTTTTGTCTTTCCATTCTTGAGCTTATTAAAGTGAAATTTTTAGACACTTTTCATTTATTTTATTTGCCCATATTTCCTTATTGAAACTTTTTACTGGACAATGGTTTTCCTTCCTGCCTTCGTCGCCGCTTTAGCAGGCTTATCCAAACAAAATGCCCTCATTTGCTTAGACAGAAAGGGACATGGAGACAAGTCAACCATTGTATTGTGGTTTTTAGTCCCTGCTCATTGCAGGCAAGCAAGCCTGTTATTGTTGTGGGTGGAAATGTATTTTGTAGCTCATTTGTGTGTTTCGCCGGAAGTCGTAACTGTGCACAGGATACGTTGAGTGCTCCGATTTCACACCAGAATAGCCAGGCTCGCAACATTTGTGCCGGACATTCACGGGCAAGGTGCAGACATTACATTCGAGTCTAGATTTTTAATGTTTCTGCTTTTAGGACAATTGCTTGCAAGAGTGGGTACCTAATTAGCCACCATTTAGTATGAGCAGAACTTGACCAAGTACTGGTCTAGATTTGGTTCGACTTTTATGGATGCAAGGTGAGTTAATGGTGAGTAAAAATGTCCTGGGTAGAGAATTTGAATTATAGGTACTATATACATTATATACACTATATAATTTAGTAATTTAAATAAAAGCTTGGTTTGTTGAGGTTTATTACTCACCTGTCTGATGTATGTTCTTTTTTATTTATCTGGAACTTGTAGGTTTAATTCATATTCTAGCACTTTACGTTCCTTGAAAATTTCAAAAGTGTTTTGGTTTCCTTTAACATGTGGAATTATTTATCAATTTTCCGTTTGCAAGTAAATATATCATACATTCTAAAACCAATCGCTGAAATGTAAAGAATATTTTTAAAATATTTCAATTACTTCTCTTGAACTATGTGTTATTTTTATATAAAATATCCCCCTTGCAGAATACTTGCTGTTTATAGGCCACAAAAAAATTCCAATTTATTTTATACATTCGATAAAGATCAATTTTTATACGTCAATAAAGAAAATATTGATTTTTACTCGCACTTCTCGAGCATTGGGACAACTTTTCACACAATTGAAAAATGTCTGACGAAATGACAGAAACTTTTGTTACCTTATTATTATTTTCGTTTCGTTCATTTTTATTTTTGAATATTTTTATACGTTACGAGTGTAATAAACATCGATATGGTGGGAACCGGCAGACATAAGGCATCTGGGTCTCTCCCGTCAATAAAGAACGAGAAGGGCGACAAACAAACAGAAGGCCGAGCTGACAAAAGTTTGTGCAAAAATCATAAAGTGCAGGGAAAAGTTTCTGGCCAAAAGCGGGCCAACTCTCGTAAAGTCGTAAACCAGAAAACCGAAGAGGCACATCCAGGGGCAGGGATCAGGGGTCAGGGGAATGCCCAAGAAATCGACTAACATCAATTCGAAAATGGCGTAAAAGTAGCAGCGATTTGTTTGCATGCTGTAGCTCTGCTATTGTGGTTATCAAGCATCCTCGGTGGTGCATTTTGCCAGTTTTTCCCACTTTGCATTTTATCTTTATTTGCATTGCGGCTAACCAGTGACAAGCATTCTTGTGGCCGGACATGTCGAGTGGTTTTTGTTTTTAAGAAAACTTTCTTTTTCTGTTCGGGAAAGCCGTCCAGCCCTTGGAGCTCTGCCAGCGCAGTGCAAGTGTCAAAGATTCTTTGGGAACAGCGAATCCCAACCGGCGAAATGTTTGTTATAAATTGAAGCTGCTGCGGTCGTGTCTGCTGGGGACATGAACTTTTATCACAAAGACACAAATTTGCGGGCCATAACTTGTGATACACACACATATTCGCCCTGGGCCTTGTTTTCGCTTAGAAAACGGAGCTTTATTTTCAATTGTGGATTTTCATAAATTGTTATCGCTTTAAATTGGGTTTTAATTGGTCGGCAGGGGCATTGCAATTGTTGTGTATAATTATTCGGGACTATTAAGTGAAAGATTAATGAGCCTGGGGTTTTTGCGGTGGCATAATATCGTTGTTGTTGGCCATTATTTATGGCCATCAGTTGGGGAGCTTATTTACGTTATAATTACATAACTATAGCGCTCGCGGCTTTAATTGGTCGTTTTGAAACTAAAGTTGACACTTAAATGTAAGAGTAACACTGGTCAACGAACACAACTTAATATTCAGTGGAAAATAAATTATCAGGAGTCAAAGCATAAATACTGATGGCAAAGTTTGGAAAACTTTAAGAATAGGACACGGTCCAGGGTGTAGCGACGGTGATAGAACGCACAGGCAATAACCATTTATATGGCCGGGGGTAACATTTCAGCATGGCCCAGGGACACGTTTTGGAAGTTGGACTGGGCCCCAGGGTAGCGCTGTATCATTCAAAAAGGTGCTACAACCTTGGTGCGGACAGGAGAGCATTTAGAAATTAATGATAATTGACACAATAAGCGACAAGTTGAGCCGGCAGGGCAAGGCAGAAAATTCAAGGGAAGGACAGTTTTTCCTGGACTCTCTCCGAGGCCAGTGGGATAATAGTCAATGGCATTTGAAGCCAATAAATAAAAGCCAATGAAAACAAACAGCGTGCAGCGAGGCAAAACGTGCAGACAGCTGGCCCTACATAAACAAACATACACTGAGGATACTATAAATCATTAGATTACAAAAATAAAATTTTTACATTATAAAAAATTTTAATATATGCCCAACCCAATTCTTCCTATAATTTATTCTACTGTTTTTAAAGAAAATAGGAAAAAAGAGAATGGCTAGATATAAAAAAAGATAGTTAACATTGTTGTTATAAAAAAATATTGTTCATAAAAAATATTAAGACTTGAAACTCCCTATTCATCTTAGAAAAAATAGATTAAGCTAGAAAATTACTACAGGACTAAACCGGTGCATTGTTTATATCCTGTGGAAACTATTTGTGCGAAGGCTTAGGACGGTTAGAAAAATTGACAGACTTTCGAGTCAAGGATTTTGGCATTACTAACTTAGACTATATAAATGAAAACTATAACAATAATTATATAATAATTAAGAACACTATATAATCTTTTGTAATTTATTTTGTTATTCCACCAACAATTAATTATTACAAAGTAAACCGAGATGATCTTAAAGAATCGGAATCAGAAACCGTTTTCGCTTACCGAAGGAGTCAAACACATTTAACGCCTAATTACATTGAGGCCAAAGGGCAATCGTGTGAGCAACCGCCAGCACACAAATTTCTACTTCCTAATTAGGCGGAAAAATTAACCGCCCTCCTCATTACAACCGAAAGCGAGCAGAACCTTTAAGGATTTTTGCGCGCTCTGGCAATCAAAGCCACTGACAGAAACTATAAAATTTCAGTGCTCACGTATGCCTCTCACTTTCGCATTTATGGAAATAATTAAAACTGATTTGGCGCCTGTTTTATTGACAGCCCTCGCCGCTCCTGGCCACAGCACTCATTCCATCCCTCTCAATTAAGTTGCTTTCATCATGCACGACTTTGTCATTCAATTAACCATTGCGTTGCCAATAAGTGAGTGGCACATAAAATGTGAGAAATGGGAACGTGACTTACTCAATGTGCGTTTAAGCTTGGTAAAGTTAGTACAATGTGTATTGCAATAACGTAACGAATCTCAGAATTAGAAACTCTTATAGAAAAGAAGGGATATTCCTAAGAAATCCTGTCACTCCAAACAATTAGTATAGGGAATAATTTTATATGGGACTTTTAAAGAAAGAAACGTTATAAACATAATTTTAAACAAAGAACAGACATTTATAAAAATATTACTTGCATATATAAATATATACCAGGTTAATAATAATAATAATTATAACTTGCTGATGGTAAGAAGCTACCATACACACTGTGCTTTCTAGATTTATTTATCTTTCAGAACCATATACAGACGGACCTTTTAGCTAATTACATTATATTTATAATTAACATAAGATACATTTATATTTGTTAAAATACATAATAATATATTTTTTAATAATTAAACATAATATGGCATACAATTATAAAGTTTAAATGGTCCTTATCTTGTAGCTATCTTACAAGCGTTTGATGTCTTACATTTGCCCCTATCTACACACTTTCCAAAAGCCTCATAACCCCGCTCATTCCTGGCCAACAAGCCCTTCGACATTGCGGCATCTACTGGCGATTCGTGGCCCGGATCACGGATGGAATCTTTAGCCCAGCCGAGCAGCTGCTTTGTTTTTAGAAGCTTAGCTCTCATGCTCATATTTTGCATGTCCAAATCTAGGGGTAGGGAAAGAGCAGGCTGGTATTTGTGGCTTAGCTTCGATTCGTTACAATTGGCCAATATTTTGGCTTTGTGCTGGCGAACAATGCGGCATAGAAGTTTGGCAGGAGATTTTTGAATTTAGCGTGCCAAAGTCAAACGAATTCCCCCATGGAGATGATGCTTGCTGCTGCTAGCCTTATCCTTTTCCACTCTTTCTCCACTCTTCTGCCATTCCCCATTTCCTTTGCGCCTGTGTGTGTTGGTGCGCACGAAACCGGAAATGAAAGTTCTGGCAATTGAATTATGGATATAAAATTGAGCTCGACTTTCGCCGTTCTTGTTTGACAGAGTCGTTAGTTTTAGCCGCTCACCCACGTCTGGTTTGTGTCCCTTGGATTGTTTTGCACTTAGTTGGCCTCGTGCAATGTGACACAGTTGGCTGTGAATTATTCAAACTAAATTTTTAAGCCCATCAAAATCAGGGTTTTTTTTTTTTGGTTTCACAAAAACTAAATCTTAACATTTTCGAGTGGCCGTTGGCCATGAGAATATCATCGGTACGTCTACCAAGAGCGAGTGGTAGAAGTTCCTTCGCATTTTCTATGTTAGGTCTCAAGCGGACCTCCGGGGTGCTTAGCTTCGGGCACAGTCTGACCCAGGTGAGTTTTGTTTGATAATTAGGAGAATTGCATAGATCGTAACTCAGTATTAAAATGTACTTATAAATCGTGCAAAGACGGAATAATGCAGTCAACATCTTTTTGGCAGGCTCCCTTAAACTGAGAACAGCAATTCTTCCACTAAGAACTTAGAAGTTTCTTTAAAAAAAAATGCAGAGTGCACATAAAAATAGAGGGTATATGACAAATTAAAAGAGCCAACACCTCCGAAGTGTGAAACGGCAAGCAGAATTTTTGGAAAGAAAAAGTTAACTAAAATACAAATAAAAGACTAAAAGAAATTTCTGGAGATAACATCATTTAGTAACAATTATAAGCTATGGTTAATTAGCTTTTTAAACTAGACATGTATTGTCTACCATTTTTGCTTTACAATCGCGGCAACGGGTTAGAAAGTTTATCCTTAAAAATGTCCGTATTTTACTTAAGACCAAAAGGTGGCAACTCTGTCTATGGCGCCATCTAGTGTTTGTTCCCATGTATTTTACATTCAAATAATATTAAGGGTATTCCCGATTTATGTGTATCGGGTACCTGCGATATATTTGGCGGGATAAGCGACGCACTATGGCCGGAAAGATACAGATACGTTGCAAAAATCCACTTTTTGATGAAAACGGGTCGTAAAATTTGTTATTGCATTCGACAGGTAATAGTTCAAAAGGGTTGGATCCAAAAAATGATTGAAATTGGTTCAGTATCTTAGAAGTTACACGGGTTCAAAGTTAAACTTTTTTTGGTTGCAAAAAATTTAGTTCGTTTTTTAGAAAAATTCGGACTTTGCGGCTGATTTTTGGCTAAACTATGTAACCAACCGGCATGGTTTTGGTCTCTATCGAAAGGGGCATCAAATCCCGGTAAATCCAAGGTAGAACGAAATTATAATATTTTTTGCACGTGCAGGCATACCTGTTTTACCAAAGTACTAATTTTCACCTATTTTTCAACTTTGATGGAAAAACAAA
>VNJV01008341.1:0-15978 GCA_008042635.1 Drosophila nikananu
AACACTACAGAAAAAACGTATGAACAAGGTAACATTAATTAATTTATTAAAAAGAACATTAAGTAATTTTATTTTTAAATATTTTAATAAAGAACATTCAATTTCAATTGCAGCAGTCGAACAAGTTCGTCGAGCATGTTCAACGGCGTCGAGCGTGTTCGTCGAACCGAGCGTCGACGTCGGCAGATAAATTGGTCGACAGAAACATTGTGCCGCTATTTAAAGTTACTCTTCGTTTCAACCTCGCCGGCGAAAGCTGGAAATACTAAGGAATACCGAGAGGCTGGCAATCCGGCTTTTTGAGAGCGCGTCGTGTTTTCGACGTGGTCTTGTCCGTTTTGGCGCAAATCAAATTGTTGCTGCAGCCAGTGAATGTGAAGCCTAAGTTAATTGTTGGCTTACAGATAAACGAAATTACTAAGGACGCCTCCTTTTCCCATTCATTCACGTGCTGTGCTGGTTCGCCTTCTCTCTGTTTTCGCGCGCGCTTCTCCGTCCGTGTGTCGCAGCCGTGTGTTTGCGCGTGTGTATTACTGTTTTTTTGTTTATCTCGCTGATCTGCGTTCTTCGCTTCGATCAATCGAATAATAACAACAGCAACGATGAATATGAGTGCTTGAGGAAGCCCGAAAAGAATTCAAGTGCAGTGCTCAAATAAGAAAAAGAAGCAGAAGAAATAATTAATAATTTTTTTCAAGTGAAGATTGTGTTATTTTTGTAAGTTTTTGTTTTGGGAAATACAGCAACAACAGCTGAACAAGAAGAAGGAAAAGGAAAAGGCGAAGGAGACGCAGAACGAGCAGAGGCGAATAGGAAAAGAGAAGTAACAAGTTGAAAGAAATTCAGAAACCGGATTCAATAACAACAGCAACAGCAGAGGCAGCATCAAAGAGGAGAAGGAAGAAGCGCCGGCAACAACAACAACGAGCATTATATTAGTGGTTGTGATCCTCTCTCAGCAGCTGCTCCTCAATCGCTCGCACACTCTCTCGCTCTCCTGGAATCTATCGCTCTCTTCGAGGAAGAAGCAGCCGCAAAAGGAAAAGGAAGGTAAGTGAAATGTTCTCTCTTTTATCACCCGTTTGTTGGTGTGTGCAAGCGAGATGGTTAAAGCGCAGGCGCAACAGCCTTTCAGTAGGAAAAAAGGAGAGGGAGTTTTAATTTTGTTTGCACTCAGGAAAAAGAGAAAAATTCTTTTCAAGAGCTGGTTAATACTCTTAAATATGATAGAATTTAAAATTAATAGAAAATAATAAACTTTCATAAAGAAATAGTTATTTTTTTTTAAGGCTTTGGGATTCATTTATAAATAAAAACAAAATACCTATGTATGTGGCTCCATAAAGTGAGTCGTAGAGCTATAAAAACCAATTGAATATTTAGGGTTTAAATCAAGTGAGATTTTTCTGTATATCCATTAAAATTTGCACTTTTATTGCAAGATCAGTGAGTCCATAAAATGTTATTGCAACCTGGCAATATTGTATTTCACTCATCATGACTTACGACTTTTTTTAAGCGTAAATCGTAAGCCAGAATTTATGGTTCATTAGGTTAATATATATTTTCAACTTTGTATTCTTTCTGATCGTATTTCACACTAGCTCTCTATTTTCCCTTTTTTACTCGCTCTCTCTCTGTGCCCTGGCAAGTGTAAAATCGAAAGTCGGGCAATCAGAACAGATTCATAAATACATACATACATAGTTTCTTGTCATCTTCTTGGCCAGTTTTTAAGTAGTTTTTCCCACATAACTACACTACTCCAGTGATCCATTTACCCGGGGCATCTGCAAGAAACAGAGGCGCTAAAGAGCGAGTGATTTCCAATGGTTGTATTCTTTTTCTGTGCTGACATAATGGGCTAAAAAGGTGAAAGAGCTAGAAGAACAGGGCAAAGAATGCGCAGTGTAAATACTGGGGCGCCAGGCAGATAAAAAAAAAAACAAACAAATTAAAATAAAATCAAGATATTTAACAACAAATGCGGTTGGCATTGCACTTTGCCTGGCCTGAGTCGAGTTTCTCCCCCGCCTTTCGCTCTCGTTTTTATTTCTTCTGACCAGTTTTGTTGGTTACAGTTGCCCGGCTTTAGGCCTACATATTTCTTTTTATTTCTATTTCCATTTGCTGCCGCCGAGGGAGCACTTAACACTTAACAGTGGGTTACTAATTTGATAGGGAAATATATACATATAAAATAAGGCGAACTTTATACTTTATAGTCGCAGGCTTATAAATGGCAAGTTGAGGAACAAGTTTTGTACAGACAAATCCTAACTTGATTGAAGTATATAATTTCTGTGTTTAAAGTTTCATAGTTGTTACTATTGCATAATAATATTTTTTAAATACTTCAAATAAAATATTTGAAAAGAAAAATATTTGTATTTAAAATTGCAAAAAGCGTCGATAGCACTTTGGCGGCAAATGTATCGATAGAGCTGAGGCGCCTCCACTAATGCCGTTAATTGAATTAGCACCCGCATACACCCACAACACATACACGTACACCCTACCCACACGTACACCTGCAAGGTACAACAAAAACACTAACATTACACCAAAAAACAGCAAAAAAAAAAGCAACAACAAATTGGATTAATGCAAACGAATCGAAACACCAAAAGACCAGAAAGAGCAAGAAAAAAATGTGTGTAAAAACTACAAAATGGTAAAACGATGGTTTTTGATCCAAACAAATGGCTAAAACACAGCTACCAAGCGCACAGATACACACACACTCACAGATACAGATACGAAATGTATCTTTCATAATCGACCTGGTCAAAAGACAGAAACAGAAAGAGAGTAAAAGAGCAAGAGTGGAAAGGAGACGGGGGCAAAACACGACATGATAATAACGGTTTCACAAATTTAGTTGCTGCTTTTTTTTTAGCTCCATTTTTGGCTGTCCTTTCACTCAGCTTCTTCGTCATTTCTGTGTGTGTTTTTTTTTTTGTATCTTCGTGATTTTTCTTTTGGTAGCTGTGTTTTTTTTTTTATTTTTAGTACCTTTGTATTTTGCATTCCCATTTCAATATTTTGATTAGAACTCTGGTCGAACACCTCAGCTCTTCATTGACTTGTGCGCTTTGGCCCCTTCACCATTTATTGGTTTTGGAGTGTTATTCGTTTCGAGCATTTCCCTAATCGATTCTTTATTAATCCAAGGGTTTTTGCATTGAGGTGGCAGGTTTGGAAGGTATAGAATCAAAGAAGTTGTAAATTGCTCAATAAACTAAAGGTTTCAACTCTAAAGGATGCCTGAACAAGTTTCCTTCAAGTACTTACTTTGAAGCCTTTGAAGTTTGAAGTTTTCCTTAATTAATACTTCACTCTGAAGCCTGTTGTGCTTAAACAATTTATAATTAATAAATTTGTAGATTATTTTAAAATTTTATTATAATACATATATATCTATATATTTTATAAATATTATATAGTAAAGATGCCAAGCAATTTATGGCTATGAAACATAGTTTTTAACTTTGTTTACTCTTCAGTTTTGGATCTCCGAATTCACCCCAATTTAACTAATTTGCTGCGTGATTTTCAATGATTTTTAACAACCGGACATCGGGTATGATAGCTATAGTTATTTTGCATCCATCAAATTGAATGAGTTTGCAAGCGCAAATTTCTTTACGCTTTCCAAACGATGTTGCAAGCAAAACTCGCCTCGAATTACGCGCCTTCTGCGAAATTGTAGCTAAAATGCAAATTCATTATGCGGATATGACACGGATCCATCGATTGCGAACCCAGAAAAGTCACGAACTGAAATGCGAGATGCTCAAAATGAATAAAAGCTAAAAAAAAGTAAGGGAGTTGGTGCTTGGGGCTCATTAACGACAGCTGCCGCCACTGTTAACTACGCATATCGAATGTCGAACCAAAAACAAAAATGTCTATATACACACACATCTATGAATATATAGCCAATAAATCTGCTCGCAATTTTTTCGCCCTTACAAAGACATCAATCTAAAATTGGCTTGGAAGAAAATCATCAAATCAAATCAAAAATACATCAAAGTGATGTTTTTGTTTTTTTGTTTTCTATTTAATTAGTCGGCGGGCGCGTGTGTGGATAATTTTTTATTTGCGAGTGAGAGTGCAAGTAGAGATCCCTTTACCGCCAACCATCTCGGAATTTGCACTTTCCCCTCGTTAAGGTTTCTTCGGCACAATGAAATCCAAAATCCGAAACCCGAATTCGAATCTTCTCGCCGCTTGATTAATTGCTTAATTCGTGAAACTTTTCATTTGTCAAAGCCCCGCCGGGTTCATATATTTTGCAATTAGGCAAAGATATAAAAAAAAGATTAATCTAAGGTTAATTAAACATGGGTTCTGACATTCGCTGAGTAATCGAATCAACAAGACAAGTGGCAATCAATATATTGCCTATTTGTCACACCTACGAGAGTTCATATTTTGCAATTAGAAAACAAACACAAGTCAGCGATAAAGTATTTGTTGTTAGTTTTTGGTTATTTTTTGATCGAATCAAAATAAAAGAAAAACAAGCTGCAATTAATTTTGATTTTATTACTTAAAGTCGGAGTTCATATTTTGCAATTAAGAACAAACAAGCAGAGCGACAAAAGACTGATTAATTTGGGGTTTAATTTTGCTTGTTGTAGTGTGGGCTAATCTTTTATTTCAATTAGCAATCGATTAAACAAAACAAAAGGCACTCAATTTTGTGTTGATTGGTTTATATAAAATTGATGTATTTTTAAAATTAAAAACAGAGAGAGAGAGAGAGAGAGAGGGTAAGGAAAATGTGGGAATAGTTTTCAGTTCCGAGTTAGAATATTGTTTAAAGTTATTAAATAACATATCAATCGAAAGCAGCTGGCGATCGAGAGATAGGTAAACCCTCAGTATAAATTCTTAATGGTTTGATAGTGGTATTGATAACTTTTACGATCAGCATTCATCAAGGAAATGGAATGAATGTTTAATAAGAGTGAAGATTAGATAGAGCAAAAGAGTATGCATTTCCTGTTAGATATTTAATTGTTTTAATATATGTGTATTTCTAACATTTTTTTTTTAAGAATTATCGAAACTATCGATTGCTTGAAAATATTGTCAATTTCAGTAGCTCGCCCTCCTCTTTTCTTGATATCGCCTTATTCGCCCTTTTAAATTATATGTTTCTATATTTCGAAAAAGGAATTCTTTCTGAATTATCGGAATTATCGAAACTATCGGTTGCCTGAAACTATGTGAAATTAAGTGTATGGTTTGTAAAACTAAAGATGAGATATTTAATTGATTTAATATGTAATCCGATAATTCTTTTTGACGAATTATCGAGACTATTGACTGCTTGAAAATATTGTCAATTCCAGTCGCTAGTTCTCCTCTTTTTTTTAGATCCTGTGTTTTCATTGTTGCAGTTTCCCCATATGCTTCTATATTTCTATAATTTATTCTAGCCGAATTATCGGAATAATCTGAACTATCGGCCACTTGAAAGTATCTTCGTTTTCGGCTTTTTGCAGTCCCTCGTTCTTTTTTTTTTTTTTAGATGCCGTGTTCGCATTGTTGCAATTCTATATATAAATTTGAAGCGGATCCCCCGGCACTTCTCACATCGTGCCACACGAAATGCTTGCCTCTGGTTAATTTTCGCCTTTATTTTTTAATACATTTTGTTTTTGTTTTTGGTCTTTCTTGCCACTGCGTTTCGTGAAGAAGTCAGAAAACGAAGAAGCAGAAGCGGCGGCTAAATATAAAATCATTTGAAGCCCAGAGACGGTCGCGAGACTGAAAATGGGAAATACGAAATAAAACCATGCAATGCCCAGACAATTGAGGCAAGACAAAAAGCCCAACAAAAAAATGAAGTACAGCAACAAATACACAATAAAATGCCACGAAAATGAAACGGCAAAAAAAAAAAATTAAAAATAATCAAATATGAAGAGGAGAAAAGCAAAGAAGCGAGAATAATAATAGGCGCAGTTTACAATAAATCAGCGAGCGAAAGGAAAATGCTTTATTTCTGCCACCTTCCTAGTATTAAATCCCCCCTGTGTATCTGTATCTGTATCTGTATCTTTTCCATCACATCTCTTGATTTTTTCTGCGGTTGTGTGGCATTTTTTACTTCTTCGTGTCTGCAGGTCTTTTGGCTCTCTGCTTAACTATGGATCTGTGGCTATGGGAATTAGAACCCAAAAGCCCCCAAAAGTCGAAGACCTTGAATCTAGCTTCTGAGAATCGTGTAATTAAAAGAATGTATCTTCCTGGAAATTAAATGGAAGCTGCAAAGGGTTTTCCATGATTTAGAAATTAAACCTGATATTGAAATTAAATAAGTATGATTATTTTGAGCTTTAAAACTTTTATATACATAAATAATAATTTAAAACACTTGATTTAAGCTCAAGATGATGAAGGTTTTTACACATTTTTTAGGCTGTTAAATTGTCCTTTTGCACAATAAATATTATATCAAAATTTTTGTTTATGTATTAAGTATAGAAAATTCCTTAAAATCTTTAATGATTTTTAATGATTTTTTTTCTTCTTCTTGTATTTATATTTTTTTATTATTTCTTCTCTTTTTTATAGAAACTTTTTTTGCTCACCATTTTTTAATGCAAGTCAGCCATTTTTCGTAAAAAAAAAATATACCAAAATAACAAAAAAAAAACTCACTCTGTAATTGTTTGCCACTCGCCAACTTTTGTTGCCACATCTGTGCAACACGTGTGCTGCCGAGTTGCTGCTGCATTTGCTCCTTGCAAGGGTTACCTCTGACATCTCTCCCCTTCGCCCACTTTCCACCTACCTCCCTCTCCCTCTCCCTCTCCAGAGGGGAAACTTCATCGTTTTGGGGGCGCATTTGTGCCGCCCTTTTTTGTCGTCGAGTGCACTTTTGCCAACTTGGCGTCAGAGTCCGAGTCGAAAAACTCCAACTGCAACTCCAACTGTGGCTGAAAAGTGCTGCTGCTGGGGAGTCGTGTGTTCATGCAGGGAGATTTATATATAAGTATATATGTATGTATATGTGGTATGAATATATACAGCAGCGGTTGAGATGGTAGATTTTATGATCGGTCCTCAACCAGAGTGATTATGTCCTTGTAAAAGCCTCTCAACAGGTTCCATGCAGCTATTCCCTGGCTCCATTTAATGTCTCCTTAGAAAGCAGGCGATTTACAGATATTATTATTGCCTCAAAACACCTCCTTATTTGTTTTTTATTCTCTATTCTGTTTATTGCTATTGGAAAATGTAAATTATTTTTTATGTGTGTGCTCATTGAATGTTATAGACCTGCAAGGTTACTTTAATGACACTTTTATTTGTTACAATAATATGGCAGCAATTAAAGTTGTTTTGCAACTAGTGTTAAGCTTTTTAATATTCTTATTTCTAATATTTTCACCCGACTTGTTGTAAAATTGATGTTTGTGCATATGTTGTTTTGCCTTTTTTTTTGTGTAATTAAAATAATAATGCGGTGCTTGGGTGTTCAGAGTTGAAATGGGAGTTTGTGGTGAACGAATAAAAAAATAAAATCACAAAAAAAAAGTGGGTGGGTGGTGTCTCGAGTGGGCGTGGCTGAGGAGGGGAGTGTGTGAGTGGGGGAGTGCTGGGGTGAATCCAAGGGGGCGGCGGAGGTGTGAATAATTTGATGGCACATGTGTGCCTCTCCCCAGAGGCTTCTTGCCCCTTGCAATTGTTGTTGTTACCACGCAGAGGAGTTGCGGGTTGACGGAGGGAGTACGCTTTTTGTTTATTCTTTGCATTTGACTCTTGTCTTTTCCGCATGTTTTTTTCCCTTTTTTTAACACATTCTGCTCGTTTTTGCCTTGATTTCTGGTTTGGCATTTGGATTGCACCGCGTGTAACCCTCGGAATGGATGCTTCTGATGGCCTGGGATTTGGTTTCGGATTTGAGGTGCGGTAATGGTGATAATGATAATGCTAATGGTATAATCTTAATGCCGATGATGATGATGATTTTGATTTTAATGTTGATGGTCATTGTGCTGGGAAAATTCAGTGGGTGGCAGCGGAAAATCATGGAGATTAACTGTCTTGTAATTTGCAATGCATACATAAATTAAAAGACAAAAAAAAAAAACAAAGTTCAGTTCCCATTAAATGTTCAGAATTATAATCCCATTAATTATCTCACTAGAGCTTAGTAATAGGCATTAAAAATAAAATAGCCATGTTGACTTTACAACAGTAGCATTCTTAACTTGGACATTAGTTTATTAACTGCTTTAGATTAATGCTTGATTATTAAATATACTCATCCACTTTATACTTTCACTTGCTTAAATAACTAAATGTTAATGCTTAAATCCGGGGGCTTAGCCATCGTTAAAGATTAAATGGTTAAGCTTGATGCCAAAAACACTGTGTTAGTAGTAAAATTTTGTAAATTTTTTAATATTGCACTTTCATTGATTTAAGATCAGCCATAAGCTATGATCATTGTTTAAAGAACAAACCCAGAAGTGACAAGCATGCTTAAAGAATCCATAGAAAAATTTACATCAATACAAACTTTTTTTAATATGAATTAATAATTAAATATTCATGCCAGAAAATAAAACCAAACTTAAGTATGACGGATAATTCGAATAATTAACTTCCTGGAAATGCAGAAGAGAATTCCAAAGAATCCCTACAAAGAAAGATGAGAATTCAAAGAGCCCAAGAATCAGGAGAAAAATCCTCTGAAAAAAAGGCTTTCTCGAATTGTAAAGAATACAAAGTGTAATCGCAACTTGGCAAATATTGATGGAGTGTGATTCAATTGATTGAAAGCCATGGCAAAAAGTTGAAGCCAAACTTGAAGCTGGCCAAAAGGGGGAAGAAGAGCCCACAGAAGGAGGGGCACCACGAACAAGAAGCTGGGGGGTACAACGGAGCAAAATATGCTAGTATACTATATATGCAAAAGGCAACCGGTTTCCATGATGTTTGCCGCTTGCTGCTGTTGCTGTTGCTGTTGTTGCTCCTTGTGTGTTATGTGTATGCCTTAAACAAATTCCTGCTGCCTCCGCATCTCTTTTGGCTTTTGTTGTAGTAGGAATAACTTACACACAGCAACAAAAAATAAATAAATAAATAAATAAGAGGAGTACGCAGACAGCAGACAACGCATGTCTTTTTTTTTTTTTTTGTCTGATGATGATGATTAACAGCCTCCGCGAATGATCATTAAAATCAGCATCGTCTTCGACTTCGTGTGTCAGCAATGTTAATGAGTGCGGAAAGAGGAGAAGACCACAATCTTCTTCCCTCTTTGTCCCACTATCTCTGGAGCTCTGGAAGCTCTTCCATTTCAGTTAAGAACAAGTCCGTCGTCATCATCCATCATTCCAAAGAGATCTCCGAGAGGAACACACACACTCGGGGTTTGCGAACAGTTTTATGACACACAATGCGTTGGAAAACTGAGATTTGTATTTAGATAAGAAGATACTAGATAGGAGATAGGATATACTAGATACTAGGTAGTAGATGCTAGATATTATGTATTAGACACTAGATACTTGGTAGTAGATACTATCTAGTAGATAACATACTATATTTTATATAGTATGAAATAGATATAAAATACTAGATACAGATACTAGGTACTAGATACATTTACTAGGTACTTCATTTTAGATACTAGCTACAGAATACTAGTATAGATACATGTACATATGAAGATACTAGGTATTTGTAAAGATACTTAGTACTAAGTTCCGGAAATTAGGTACTAAATACAATATACTATATACTAGACATTAGATATTAATTACTATATGCAGAAACAAGGAGCTTAATATAGATTTGAGGTACAGATACGGATACTAGGTACAGGTACAAATATTAGGTAAAGGTAAATAGAGACAGATACTAGGTGCTAAATTCTTTATTCAAGGTTCTAAATACTAGGTATTAGATACTATATACTAGGTACTAGGTACTACAGGGTGCTTTTTTTTGTGGTACCCGATGTTAAACTGGAATAACTTTGATAGCATTTGTCAATTGCTTATCTGACAGCTGCTGTCATAAACTTCAGTCCAGCACAATTTTTACCATGGAGCATTACACGCCAAAAGAAAAAGCAGAAATTGTTAAATTTTATTTTCAAAATCAGTCCTCTGTTACAGAGCAAAATATCGTTCGAAAAAAGTGCCAACACCGAAGACAATTCGACGTATAGTGGCAAAATTTTGTGAAAGTGGTTCAGTGGCAACTAAGAGGCCTAAGATTAAAGCACGTCCACGTCGAAGTAATGAGGCTATTGATGCCGTACGGACCGATGTTCGACAACATCCCAGCCACCACGTTCGCCTGATTTGACCGCTCCTGACTTTTTCCTGTGGGGATACTTAAAAAGTAAGGTTTATGCTAAGCGGCCAGAGTCTCTTGAACAACTTAAGACCAACATCCGCAACGAAATCGCTGGAATTTCCCGTGAAACACTTCAAAAAGTGATGAAAAATGGCGAAAAAAGGGCTGATATGTGTGTGGCTGCAAATGGTGGTCATTTACCAGATATTGTTTTCAAAAAGTAACAGAACAAATTGTGCAAGACCATATTAAATGCCAATAAAGAAAAAATTAAAAAAAATTAATTTGTGTTAAAGTTATTCAAAAAAAACATCGGGTACCATAAAAAAAAACACCCTGTAGATACTACTTACTAGATTTTAGGTACTAGATCAAATTTACTATTTACTAGGTACTAGATATTATATACTAGATGCAGATACTAGCTACGAGATACACATTCTAGGTACTAGATACAGATTCTTGGTACTAGATACAAATTAGAGGTACTAGATACAGTTCATAGGCACTGGTAAAAATGCTAGGTACAGGTACACATACCTGGCGAAGACAGATCTATGTCCAGATACAGATTCTGGGTACAAAAACAGATATTAGGTACTAAATTCTTGATACATGGGACAAATACTGATACTAAATACAAATTACTAAATACTAGGTACTTCATACTAGATACTACATACCGATTTTTTGTATTATGTACATTGTACTAGTTACAGATAATGAACAAGGCCCTTGTAATAATAATACAGATATTGGTACAGGCACAGATACTTAAGGGAGGTCCTGACAATTAACCAGCTCAAGTGATCTTGTTGTGGCATAAGATATACTATAAAAGTCGTTCCAAGGCTATATTTCATTGGTTATATTTAATAAAAAGCTTATAAAAAAACTCCATAAACCAATTTCCTGTTTTTTAGGATATAGAAATGCTTAATTATAACCCCTTTAAAATTCATTCCCCGTCATATTTCGCTTCTATACAGCTTAATGACTTTATTTATATATCAAATACTGCCTTTTTTTTATGGATACCATTTAAGCTATAGAGTAGCTCAGTTTCGGGTCGTAAAGCATACGTTGGACTTGGGCATATGGAGCAATTAATTAAAAAGAAGATAGAGATAGGAGCTAAGAGAGAGAGAGAGAGAACTGCGACTGCATTTCAGGGTCATGCGAGATAGTCCCAAAATGGAGCCAGAAAGAAATCTTCTCATGCGTGCCACACGAGCAGACATTTCACCGAAGAAATGCCACAAGCTAACACACACTGGCACACTTTGGAATTGTGTGTGTGTGTGTGCGTGTGCGTTGCCAATTGGGGAGTAGCTGCATGCAACACACACTCACATTGTGTAGTATTTGTAGTAGACACATAAACAAGAGTCCCCTTGCCGCATGCCACATTGCCACATGGGCCAACACATCATCAGCAGAAGGAGAAACAACAGCAGGCGGCTGCAAGTTCAGGCAAAAAAATATTCGCCAAAATCTAATCAATCTGAAAATACCCTGCACAGGGAAGGAAAACTTCTTAGGAATTTATTAATTAATTCAAGAAATAATTCTTTAAAAAGGAAACTATATCACACATCGTAGTCCTACTTTCTTTCCTCAGATAGATCCGTGTTTTATTATCCCAAAAGTCTCTCCTAAAATGTATCTCTAGCAAATCTACCCCAAGAACACCGGAAGAGGAGTCTCCTTCTGGCGTCTTCTGCAGGTCTTTTGGTTTGCTACGCTTGGGTTTGGTTAACTTTGGCTCACTCTTGGCACTTGGGGGCAGGTTTGTTCTGAGCATCCATCTGCTCGTGTGTAGAGGAACCGGTAACTGAAATTGAGCTGGAAAAACAGAAGAAAAACGAGCTGTTTCTGCGGTTTAAAGTAGCGTGAAAAGACGAGATGGGGGTAGAGAGAGAGAAGGGACATTTTCAGGTGTCGGCGGCATCTTTGCCTGTTCCATTCCATTCGGTTCCACTTGGTGTGTAGCGGTAACTGCAGTTGGTTTTGTGGTTTTGTGGAAATGGAACGTGAACGATGTCAGAGAGATGTTGCAGAAACAGAAATTGTGGCACATTTGTGGCATGTCCCTGGCAGGACTTTTAAAATGGAGAACAAAATAGAGGAAATAGTTACAAAAAACAAAAAGAAAGAGAATTCTACAATTGTTTCATTCCATTCCATTTCATTTCACTCATTCCTCCGCTCTTTTATTAAGCTGAATTCCTCCTGTTCTTTAGCTACCTTTTTTGTTTTATTTTTATTTATATTTTTTTTTATGGGGAAATGAAGCTGGTTTTCTTTTAAAGCTGTCTGCAGTTGAATCCTGGCGGAAAAAATTGGGGGCGTGGCTGGCCGCCTCCTCCACTTGAGGAAAAAAATAGCCGAAAAAAAAGAAGAGAAGCGATTTGAAGGCAAATTGCCAAAAAGCTTTTTGCTGCTGTGGCTGCAGCTGCATTTTGGACTTGGGCTTTGGCTTCAAGTGCAGGGAAAGAGATGGAAAGAGATAGAAAGAGAGTGAAAGAGTGAGAGAGAGAGCGGAGAGGGGGGTAGCGGTGTAGAGCCCAGGGCCTGTCACCGCTCCGTTTGGAAAATCGGGCGAAAAAAAACCCCACCCCCGTTTATGCAAATGCACGTGAAAATATTCAAAATATTTCCATTTTTTGCTCCCTTTTTGTTGTAGCTGCTTTCAATTTCCCAGGCCGCCCTCAACCCCCCTCCGGCAGCCCTCCACTAAGCCCATCGACGTTTTTCGATTATTGCGCATACTTTCGCCCCCGTCGATGACGATGACGATGACGATATGCCGATGATGATGCTGATGTTTCCCTGCCTTATTTTGTGTGCGCTCGCTTTGTCTTTTATATTTCTTTTTGTTTTTTTTTTGCTTCTGCCTTTATTTTCGGTTTCTCTGCTTTTGTTTTCGGCTCAAAATTTGTCAACGCCTGAAAAATGCAGCCGCTTTTTATACCCGCTTCCATGGCTTCCCCAAGAGTAAGTGCAGTTCGGCAAAGGGAATGGGCATAAAAAAAAAACTAGAGGAACACCCGAAGCCTCTGAAATAGCTGAAACTCTGAATACCCTTGTGGGAAAGCCTGGGGAAATCATGGTAGCTCTTAGAATATATATCATGTTTTCTTTATTCAGTATTAAATACTCTATACTTTATAGATTCTAGGGAAACTCTTCTAAAATAAACCTTTATAGTTCTTTAATTTGTTTAGGTAATTAAGGCAATTAAAGGGGATCAATTCCATTATTTTTAGAGGTTTATATCAGCTATAAAATATATCAAAAGATACTAATTATTACAATTGGTGTACAGAACATTTCCTGAAAGTGAAAATTCTCAATCGAAAGAGTATTGAAAAACGCGACAGCAGATTATATTGACAAGGCGCGGAGTTGCAGTCAGAAGGAGAGGGAGTTCAGCGGAGAGGCTTCATAGAGGAGTTATTACACTGCAACCAAAGTTGGGACAGACCAGGGAGGGAGGAGGATACAGAGGAGAAGCAGGAGAGGAGCTAGAGGAGGAGGAGCTGGGGGAAAAGCCATCGGAGTGGGAGGCACAGACTACGGCCTTTTGTGCAATGAAGCTTAACCGTTTTGAAGCGCTCTTTGTGCTCGCTTCTTTTGGCTCGTTTGTTGCTTCTTCGAAATAAAGCGCTGCTCTCTACTTTTCCACCTCCAACCCGCTTTCCACCCCCCTCTCTCAAAAAAAAAAAAAAAAGTAACCCCCCACCGCACCCATGTAAGTTTGTTCACCGCATTTTCGTCTCGGGTGAAAATTGCATAGCCATCGATGGACGCGGTTATAAAGTTTCATGATTTTCCTATCCACAAATCGAGTGAAACTGCAGCGGGTGTATAGGAGACTCTTCAGTAAAACGGAGAGGTTCCCAGTGGCAGGGAGCACTGAAGTTTATCGATAAAAGTGTCGTGTCATAGTCGCAGTTTTGCCCCCGGGTCTTATGCAATCGTCCCCAAAAAAAAACGACGATCAACTGGTTACTTGGAGAATCCGTAGATGGTTCGAGTGGACGGCAATGTGCCATTGTATGTTAAAGAAAAACCTTATTCCGGCACGATCAATGGTCTGCAGATTGAGGGGATTTATTGTTTGACATATCTATTTGCTTGCAAATAATTAAAATCAGCAGGGAAGCAACATATGATCAGTTATCTTGGTTTATTAAGGATCATATGATCAGTTATCTTGCTTAATTGTTTTATAGTTTGTTAGTTTTAAGATATGTGATCAGCTGGCTGACACACACACACTAGACACTTTTACTGACTTTTACCTATCTGATCTTCAAGCTGAGACCAATTTAAATGTGAACCTGTGATCCTTACAATCAAAACCCATACACCTTCCCTTGGCTTCAAATGGATTTCCATGACGGGTTTTCCTTTATTTGACTTGCATTTTCCAAAGCAGCGACAATTGCTCAATGAAACAGCCCTGACCCGAGAGTCAACCAACCGATATATGTGCAAATCTGGCCAACATAATCCGAATGTGTGTGTGTTGTGTGTTATTTGGCCAAGTCAAGAGTGCGGCCTAAGCTGGGCCCAAAATGAGTTTGGTTTATTTGCCCCGCTTAATTGCCACATATGCACAACACACACATATCACATGGCACAAGGCACAAGGCACATGGCATATGGCATTTGGCCCATGGCCCGGGGGCCAATGGTCAGCGACCCATAAACCAATTTCGTTTTTTGTTCCCCCAACCGAAAATATGGTAATATGTTTGGAAAACCTATATGCAGCCATAGAGCAGGTATATATGTTTATATTTATACGAGTGCATGTGATTTTCTTTGTTTGATTTCAATAAAATATTATTATTACTACTCTATATATTTGAAAATTAGAGCTAGATTTTAGTTTTATGTTTATTATTTATTATTTAATAAATTTACTGAAAAAAAAAGAAAATTATATGACTATTATGAGAGCAAGAGCTATAAAACTGCTGCTTTAAATCTTTACCATTGGAAGTCTTTTTTAATCATAACTTGGCTAAAACTCAACCTCTGGTTCACTCTGGTTTGGTTCCTTCTTCTTAGTTTTTATGGGAGAACATTTTTGCATTCAAAACTCAATTTGAAATTTTTGAAAAATTTTTTACAATTTTTTTCCTAAAAAAAATGGGTCACAGTTTTGGCTTCAAATCGCTAAAACCATTGATGGTTTTTTGACCATAACTTGGCTTAACCTCAACCGATTTCACTCTGGTTTGGTTCCTTCTTCTTAGTTTTTACGGGAGAACATTTTTGCATTCAAAACTCAATTTGAAATTTTTGAAAAATTTTTTACAATTTTTTTCCTAAAAAAAAGGGGTCACAGTTTTGGCTTCAAATCGTTAAAACCATTGATGGTTTTTTGACCATAACTTGGCTTAACCTCAACCGATTTCACTCTGGTTTGGTTCCTTCTTATTAGTTTTTAGGGAAGAACATTTTTGCATTCAAAACTCAATTTGAAATTTTTGAAAAATTTTTTCCAATATTTTCTTTAAAAAAAAATGGGTCACAGTTTTGGCTTCAAATCGCTAAAACCATTGATGGTTTTTTGACCATAACTTGGCTTAACCTCAACCGATTTCACTCTGGTTTGGTTCCTTC
>VNJV01008359.1:0-21755 GCA_008042635.1 Drosophila nikananu
TTTCCGTTTCCGCCCACTTGCCCTTTTCCACATTAGAGTATGTCACTAATTTTATAATGCAAGCCGCAAGACATAAAATCTACAAAGCCAAAGTGCTTGAGGATACAAGTCAAGCATTTGAGGTGTCAGTATGTATGTTTGGCAACATACTAACAGATAAAGTGCGCCACATTACTGACAAGGTATGTAGTAAATTTAAGTTCATATTTATGTATATGTATAATAAATATAAATACATATGTATAAATTCTATAGATTTAAATCTGATAAACTCTAACAAGACAATTGACTTTAAAAATATTGAGATCACTATTTTAAAGATAAATTAAACAAATATTTTATTATATTTTAAGAAGTAATAGTATTAAAACGTTACCCAATTTACATAAGGACTAGAAGCTCTGTCATTTAATATTACTAAAAAATATTCCACAGTTGCTTAATGCCATAATTTACTATAGACTGTAGTTAAAATTACTGTCTCGCACCGTTCTATTGTGGTGCTGGCCCTAATGGTTTGTCTCGGTCAGCATTTAGCTTCGTTTTTGTGGTTCCTCCTTCTTTGTCTTTGCGGCAATGGATATATCTGGGCCTTTCGGTGCGGGTCTTGTCAAATTGCTGCGTTGACAACTGACATGTGTCTACAATCCCGTCTTCTCTCTGTCTCATTCAGTCCTTCCCTAGGTTCCGTCCCACTCTCGCATACTACAGGAGAAACGTTAGCTTTATTATAGCCTTTAATTACTGTTGGCCAGTTTAGCCAGTTTGCCAGTTGTCACGGCCGGCAAACTTAATACCGCTCTCACTTGCTTGAATTTCAAAACCTTTCGTGTTTACGGCATTTGCCTGTAATTTTATTACATTCCTTTCTCGCTCGCCCCAGTCTGCCCGTCGCTTCATAAATAATTAATGCCTTTGAGGTATGTAAACTAACAGGATCCGGTTATTCAACGGTGCCTGTGTGTGTGTACGAGAACGAGTGTCTACTTTATGTCCTGTAAATAAATTTGAGTGCGTAAGTGTAATTGTGTTTGCTTTAGTTAACAAGTAGAACCTTCCTGCATATGTATAATGGCTATAAAAGCAAGACTTTGGGGTTAATGGTTGTATCTAGTTAACGCTTGTTAGTGGTCGAAATACCTCGGGGTTCAACAGAGACAGTTAATAATTTGATAGGGGCTATCATAAAAAGATTGTTATGTAGGTATAATTTGATTGGAATATTAGGAGGTGTGCTTACAAAATTCCAAACCCTACGCTAATTAATTCTTAACCGATTAGTCTACATATTGTGTTAAGGTTAACGACTTGGAAGACCCTTTAAGAGATGAATATATTCCCTTTCTTTGTCTCGAAACCGACACTCGAATTCGTGCTGTGTTAAGCTATTTTACCATTCCACTCAATCTGAAGCTAGTTGCAATTATAATTCATATTAACAATATTTGTTTCATATATTTTGCTCCCTATAATCGTTATGTTTAATGAAGCATGTGCTGCCTGGTGTTTATTAATTTGGCAACGCTTAGGCATCAATTTATCTTCGATAACTTGTGTACTCAGTTTACATCCATTTAATTGTCCCAAAACTCAAAACATTCAAACATTTAATCTCATTTTCAAACAAGCCAGCCATAAAGCACCTCAAGTCATCTTCATCCGACACTGCTCAAGTTTGAGTTCTTTGATCGGCATTATCGAACTAATTGCCATTGAATTGTTTGGGAATTATGCAATAATTCGGCGCCTGTCCAAAAATGCATGTGCATCGATGCGATAAGCCGACAGGGGATGTTTATGAGTTAGGTGTGGAATTTAAGTGCACTGCCGCACCAGAACGTCGACGGGCAGCTTAAATGAGAAGCAGCCGCCGGTGGAGAGGCCACATTGCAACATTGCAGCAGGCGTAAATTGGTGTCTAATAAACACATAATCAAGGTTCATTTGCTGCAGGAGGCACTAAATTGCATTAGCACAAAGGCTGACATGCTTTGCCGGGGTAACTCAACCTCTAGCATAAGCCCCACCCAGTCCCATTTCCTGCCTTTTGCCCGCACAGTTTGCAAGCTTGTCGACAAATATGTGTGCAAGATATTTGGCCTACGGGCGTGTCGTGGGGCTTGCTCGAATCTTCTTGCAAACCCCGAAAATCGGTGACAGTTTAGTTTATGGCCCGTAACAAGTTAAGGCGCATATATCTTAGTTACATTCGAGTGCGTTGCAATGCCCCCGGAACTGGAAGAACAAAGGGCGCCGACGTTGTGTAACAGCTGCAGCGAAGAAGACATTCTAATGAGCTTATGTGCCTTTGAAGCAAATGAGCATGGTAAGGCAATTCATCTCAGGCAACGGATGATGCCAGCGTAGCTACAGATCAAGTTTACCCGCTTAACTAAACAAATGCAAAAGGCTTGATTTCACCAAACAATGACTGAATCCAGTATCCTCAAATAAGGATATAAACAATATGGATTTAGAAGGCGCCTTCCTTTAGGGAAATATCAGAAACTGCCTGCTTGTTAGTTAGATGTGATATTGAATTACCCAACGCAACGTTTTATTCAGTTATATTTTAATATGGATTTGGAGTCTAGCCATATTTCTTTTCAATATTTTTCTACCTTGCAAAATATATCGATTGCATTGCAGTCAAGGGAATATCTAGAAATATTCCCTTTCAAAAAGTTATGATTCCATTTATTTATGTATAGTATTCATATTACCTAAAAAGAATTTTGTGTTTAAAATAGTGTGGAGCTCAAATACCTCCAAAACATGGGAAAAATAATGTTCAAATCGAAAAGCTGCTGCATCCGTGTGCCCTGCACCGGTCGATGCAGCTTGAACACCCGCCTACAACCGCCCCATTTAGCATCCCAATGGCCCCGAAAACACCTGGCTGCAATCTAGTGCACCTGCCCACTAATTGCTTTGGGCGTTGGAATGCCGGCCGGCTTGGCAGTCGGACAATGGCATTCGGGTTAGAGTGCTACGCGCTGCAATCACGACCCCATTGTGACCCCGTACTCCCGTTAGAACTCTCTGTGGCGGCTACTAATATGCTCTTCTGGTGCCACGCCCACTAATTAAGGCAATGTCCCTGCCCCGCCCATTTGTTAGTTAATTAATTATCAGTCAGAGCGCGAACGTTAGCCGTTCTTTGTTGTGGGCTATCTAATGCATTATGTTTATTACAGTTCTGTGTCCCATCGGGAGTCGGTACTTAGTCCGAATCGGAGTAAACCAGCCGCTTGGTCATGCGCTTAACGATGCGCGTCTTGGATCCCTCATCGGAGTCTGATTTCGAACTGTGGCGGCTCAGGGGTGCCTTCTGGGACTTGGAGGTGCTGGTCTTCGGCTCGTCGCACATCTCCTCATCGTCAGCATCGATATCGTCATCGTTTATTATGTCGTTCACATCGCTGTCGCTGTCTTCTTCTTCTTCCTCCTCGTCAGTCGACTCCAATATCCCGGGATTTACGGCCATATTGCGGTTGGTGCGTAAGCCTTGGGTGCTACTGCTTCCCATTGATGAAGTGCAGACAGATGGGGCAGTCTCGCTTTCCAGATCCTCTTGTTCGCCGGCTGGCTGCTCCGGATCTGAATCATCTGCCGTGCAATGACGCATGGGCTGTACACGCGGCTTTCTCATACTCATCTGAATCTCGCGACGCTTTTCACGCTCCTGCTTGCGGAGATTGGCTATCTCCTCCTTGGCTCGCCGCTCTCGATCTGTTAAAGGATTGGCGACCAAATCGGAGAGCACCTTAACAACGCCCGTCTGTGGCTTATTCATAGCTCGATTTCGCAGGCCCTGCACATGGCTCTGACCAAAGGGGGAGTCCAGCTTGGGCCGCAGTGTCATCTTATCGGTGATGGATCCCTGGGCCTGGAAGCAGTTCTCAAGGCGAACATACAAGTGGTTTTTGTCATCGAGGACCTTATGGTGCATCACATCAAAGACCTCGGAGCCCACATGGAATGTCTCGGAGCCATCGGACCAGCGCACAATCCGAGCATTCGATTCCTTGGTCCCGTCTTTGTTCTCTCTCCAACGCACTGTTGTCTTCATGCGATTCAGGAAATCTCCACGGGCCTGCTCATCCTTTAAATCATCCGGGGTCATGCTGTCTTTAAAGGTCTCAGCATCGAAGGCACCAGACTCTATGGGTATGAACTGGGGCACTCTTAGAAATTGCAATGGACCTCCGATCATTTCAGCTCCAATCTCAGGTAGAGTTGCCTTGAACTTGACTGTTAACTTGTCTCCCAATACTTTTCTTTGCTGCACCTCAACAGATTCTGGATTCTTCTTGTGAAGAGATTTTTCTCCGTCGATGTCAATTTGGATATCCGATAACTTGGATAGAACACGTTCATTTTCATCCTCAGAAATGGGAGTGGAAGAGACTTCCTCCAGTCCGATCAGTTCATTTTCTTGACTTGATTTTCCCTTTAATGTTGATTTAGGCGAATTATCCTCCGAGCTCGAGGATCCAGTGCTTGTTCCGGGAGTTGATTTTCCCTTGGTGGTTTGCTTAGGAGATGACTGCATCTGTTCGTCTTCTGAGCTTGAGTTTCCAGTTTTAGAAACGGAAATTGGTTTGCCTTTGGAAGTTGGCTTGGGCGATGACTGCATTGCTTGATCCTTGATCCCGGTTGTATCAGGAATTGAGTTTCCCCTGG
The DNA here is from genome assembly GCA_008042635.1 of Drosophila nikananu. NCBI lineage: Eukaryota > Metazoa > Arthropoda > Insecta > Diptera > Drosophilidae > Drosophila > Drosophila nikananu. The sequence continues at coordinate 4,687 of VNJV01008359.1, forward strand.
AAGTTGGTTTTGGCCATTCTTGTATAAATTCATCGTCCGAACTCGAGGTTCCAGGTTTGGTAATGGGAGTTGATTTTCCCGATTCATTTTTCGAGCTCGAGGATCCAGTATTTTTTTCGGGAGTTGATTTTCCCTTCGAGGTTGGTTTAGGCGATGACTGCATCGGTTCGTCTTCTGAGCTCGAGTTTCCAGGTTTAGTAACGGAAATTGGTTTGCCCTTGGAAGTTGGCTTGGGCGATGACTGCATTGCTTTGTTCTTCAAGTTAGAGATTCCAGTGGTTATATCGGGAATTGAGTTTCTCTTGGAAGTTGGTTTTGGCAATTCTTGTATCGATTCATCGTCCGAGCTCGAGGTTCCAGTGTTTGTACCGGAAGTTGATTTTCCCTTCGATGATGGCCTTGGCGATGACAGCATCGGTTCATCTTCTGAGCCCGAAGATCCAGAATTTGTATCCGAATTAGACTTTTCCGATTCATCCTCTGAGCCCGAAGTTCCAGTGTTTGTATCGGGAGTTGATTTTCCCTCCGAGGTTGGTTTTGGCGATGACTGCATGGCATCATCCTCAGAGGTGGTTGTATCGGAAAGTGACTTCCCTTTGAAAGTTTTCTTTGGCGGTGACTGCTTTGATTTAATCTCCGAGGACGAGCTTTGACGATATGAATATGGATCAGGATTTGGCTTTCTCTTGGGAATAGCTTTTGAAGATGACTGCATTGATTGATCAACCGAGTACGTAGTAGACTGCGTTTTTGAACGTGACTCGCGATTCGAGGGTGCTTTCGGCGAAACCTTCATCCTCGATGACTCGGCGCTTGTACTGGTCCGGGATCCAGATCTGGAGGCAGCACTGGAAGATTGCTCCGTAGTGTGCTCGTCAATTGGTTTGCAATTCTTCGAAACGTGTTGCTTTTGTGAGCCCTTCATCTCCACGGCCTTATTAACCGTTAGTCGGCGATTGCGCGAACGACTTTTCCGTACCTTGCCTTGAGTTGAGGTAGCCCCATCTCCTTCAGAGTCGCTGGAGATCGAGCTTTTTCTGGCACGACTGAAAAAACCAAGGTTTGCTTAAGAATGTAGCGTGCATTAAAATGCAAACTCACCGTAAATTCGAGCCACCGGAACTTTCATCGCTCCCTAGAATAGAAAACATTATTAACTTGATTCAAAACTAAGAATTCCATTTTCTACAAACCACTTAGGTCCAAGTAATAGGGGTGCACACTTGGGTCCACCATAATTATAGTTGCGAAACTTTTACACGAGTTTAATAAAAAGTTTGTAACACTTCACGCATTTATGAATTATTTGTAGTGCCAGAAGGTGCAGTGTCACTTTTAATCGATGTATCGATACAGAAGCACGACTTCCAAATCTAGCGCGATGTTTATAACAGTTCTAATTGAAAATCAGAGTTTTTGAGAGTAGGGTGTCCGCCATTAAATAGAAAATCCTACTTTTAAAGGTCTTATGGGCTTGATGGTCTTGTTCCATTAAATTTATTTTCATTACAAAATATTAATGTATTGCCATTGCCTGTACCATTTATAAAAATCATTTTTAATTTAATATTGCGCAGACAACAGGGTCCTCATCGCTTATTCCCCCTCCATTCGGTGGCAATAAAACATGAATTGGGATTTCCCACTTGTCAGCGACTCTTGACGGTATGACCTGTCCTCCTTGCCATATGGGCGTTAGCTCGGCGCTTTTGCATTTAAATTATTTTTATGAGTTCTCGATTAATTAAAACTCAACAACGAGCTCAACGGCCACTGGACTGCACCTGGCCACCGGGTCGGTGGTGTCAACTCAAAGGCGGGGGCGCACGGATGCAGCCGGACGAGAACCCACGGGCGAATGCGGAGATCAAATGATTTATTCATAAATGGCGCATACGCTAAGGGCATAAAAAATGCGTGTAAGCCGCAAATAATTATTAACAATAAGTCGCCGGTAATGAGGTTGCCATGGCAGTAGTAAACCCCTGAACCTGTCGTTAAAGATTTTCAGCGTAAATTAATAAATGGCGAATTAAATGGATGTGCTGAGTAGTTGACGTCCTTATAGGGGCGTAATAATTACCTGTCAACTGCTTAACTATTAACCCAATCCGACAAAAGGTCGTTCGTTAAAAGTGTAAAATTTTTAACGACTTTCAGATAAATTTATTAAGATAAACATGTAAATATTTATTGGAAAACTAAAATTCAAATTGGTAAAATTTCGAAGTTTAATGCCAATTAGTTCACTAAGAATATTCACCGAATTAAAAGAGTTTAGCATTCCAAACATATTTATCCATGATAAATACTTCAACTTTAAATTCAAATGAATATATTTCCGAAAGAAAATATCAATCTAATTTAAGTTCTCGATTCCGCCACAACAGCTAGCCAAACCGCTCCAAAAAGTTTCCTTTTTTGTTTCGAATTTCCAAAAAGTTCAAATTAGTCTAAAAATTAAGTTATGGAATATAGCGGCATTTCACTACCCGGCATAGTGTCTCCGGATGTAAGGGGCTTTATTTATATACATTTTCCGAAATATGTGAATTTTTTGTTGTTTATTATCAGGAGAACATCGAAAATTTTGCAAAACTGTACGGCAATGGTAGTCATGGGATGATGATGTTAATGGCTTCAACACTCGGCAATCCATACGGTCTGCCTGATAAGCCAGTTAGGGAAAGTTATCATTCCAAATACTTGTCAAATTCGAACCGCCGAAGTCCCCCATATGGTGTACAGTGAGTATACCAAATAGAGCTCGGGACATGACTATGAGTAAGAGTTTTGTATGTTCCAGGGCCTCCCACGTATCTAGGGCCATGAGACATGGTGTCCCTTACAATCCGTTGCCAGCAATGGAGCACCAAAGACCCAGATATTCACATCACAAAGATGGTTACGCATTTCCCAAGGCTTTCCAGGACTCAAGGTCCATAAGACCAGGGGGGTGTGATGATCAGCGAGTGGATCGGCAGCCAGAAAAATCCTTTCGCGTGGCTGAACATCGGAATCAATATAGTTTTCCATATCCAGAGAGATATGCCTGGCTTTAAAAAAAAGAGAATTATCGTAGGCTCCATCAAGCGATACATGGGCTTAGCTATCACTGTTCACTTATTTTTGTTAGTGAGGAGTTACACAAACACGTTTTGTTTCTAAACTGTGAAATACGAAAAAAGTGTGTAATACGTAACAGCGGTGACTCACCAAATTATTAAAAAATTGTCAACAGTCTGCAGTTTCCATGCTTTTCCATAGGGAACTAGGAATGTATACGAAAATCCAATGATAATTTCCTGGTAATGAGATAAGGCGTAAGCAGAAAAACGAAAATAAGGCAGAAAAAACGGTTTAAGCTGTTTAAAATAATTTCCAAAAAATTTTTCACACAAACAAGGGTAAACAGTGAGAAAAAATCGCGAAAGAGGAAGGAAGCCAGATTCGTTTGTATTTTCTTTCTGTTTGTTTGGGAGCTCTCAACTGCGCCATTCAAGTTTGTTAAACATTAAAACGGTGCTGCAATAGAAAAACGCTAACTAAACGCGAGCAGACGGCAAACAAAGAATCCAGCGCCTGTGGATGGTGTATGTGTTTGGGGAAAAACCAACACAAACAGTCTTCAACCCACACGCTGGCATTGCCTTCCAGGCGTAGGGCAAAATAAACCAACAGCAAAAATAAATATTAAAATTTGTGCAATAAAATGCCGAGCAATAAAACTAAAATAAGAGAGGATAACCGAAAAAAAAACGAAACGAAACTAAATGGAAAGCAGAAGAAAAGTTGTAGCCAACAGCCGGAGAGTGTGTTAGTGTTTTCTTATAGACCGCCAGCGGAAGTGTCAAGCGCCTCAAGTTGCGAAACACTCGTATATGCACACACATAGCCCCCACCCACCCACTTCGCCTCCACTTACTGTCTGTCTGCCTGCCCGTGCTGAAAAGCACCCTGGGAGCAGGCGAGGGGTGCCGGCAGGCGGTTAGTTTATCGCGCTTACGCAATCTGCGGAACCGGCAGGATGTGGAGGCATAGGGGCGCAGCAGAAGTAATACAAAGTATATGAAAATAAAGAATCCAGATTGGGGAGGCCAAGGAATCGCCGAGAGAAATGCTGTAAAAATAAGTTTAATATATCCGCATTAAGATTGCCAAGATTACTGCTCCCGGATCCCGCACATCCACAGTGATGCCCAGCCTTTGGCTTGAAAAATATAATATGTAAAGACAAGAAAATTTAATTAAATTCCAGAATAATCTTTATTCAAACTATAATAATTTAAATATAGTTAAAGAAATAGATTTGTGTAAATGAATTAATTTGTTATATATGTAAAATATTCAAAGAAGCATAATTAGATTTTGGTTTACTTCAGGCTTAATAAAAATCTGTAACGAAAATAAATTCACAATAGGTTTAGAATAAATGAAATTTAAATTACAGAAAACCCTCAACTAGTAGAGGTACTATTGATATATTAAGAAAAAAGCCAGATTTTACGAAGAGGCTAATCGGCCACACTTGCCTAACCAAGATGGCGTCTGTCGATGGCGGAATTCACTTTGCGGTTGACTTTCGCCTTAAAGTATGCATCCCTTCCTGCACTTCTCTGGCCCTGCAAAGCAAGGCAAACATCACGACCAAGGCGAGCAAGAAGCCAAGGCGAGCGAGCATGTGACGTGTGGGAGAGAATAACAAGGGGAAAAATCGAAGCCAGGAACAGAGAGGAAAATAGCATGGAGAAAATGGAAAACGGCGGCTACCAATGAAGGGGAAAACAACACCTGCCAGCGGCAGTCGGAAGTGGGCGGGGATTGTGTTGTGCGGACTGTTTTTGGTTGCAGCTCCCGCTTGGAATTCAATAAAGTGCCGCAAATGATTACTGCATAAAAGAAATGTGCAATCCGGTTGTGCATCCGGCAGCATTTAGACTATGAGAAATTGTGGAAAAAGATCAGAGTTATGTGTAAACAGAGGCGGCCAAAACAATAGAGCAGCAAATGTGAAAATTGATTTATTTTATTTTATCACAAGAAAACCTTTCTATTCTCATACACTTCCTTTTTTACGATTTAAGTACACTATTTTAATATTCCACCAACAGGTTAAAACAAGCTTTTATTTCCCTCAAATCGATCTGTTTAAAGTGTGATTTAATTTCCAGGACCCATGCCAATTAATGCAACTCATTTTTCCGTAGGAAAATGTAGCTCTCGATGCTACATTTTCATCTATACCTGTATTTGTGTATATAAAGGGAGTAAGCAAATGACGAATAGCTATGCAGCTGTAATAAAAATTAGATTATTCCATCAGGACTGAAATAGATTTTCTTCTCTCTTCCTGGGACAACTCAGGAATCGATTTGGTGTGCAGCTGGGAAAATTTTCCTCGTTTTCCGGTTTTCCGTCGTTCACCTTGAAGGTTGGCCGAGATAACCAAGCGGAACTGTGGCCTTTTTCCACTTTGTTTGGCGGCTCCTCGCCCAGTTAGATGACTATCAACGCCCTCGACTGGCAGACAAACACTTCACGTTGCACAGGGAAATAATATTTAATTGTATTTGATTTAAGCTCGAAATGATTTGTTATTAAAAAAGAACTGCAAAATAGTTTTATACATTTGAAAACCGATATACAATGTATTTTGATTAGAATATTTAATGATATTATATTATATTTAGTTCTATTCAAGAAGAGGCATCCCTTTTTTTGTCTGTGCTGCCTTTGGCCCAATGTCAGAGCAAATTCAACGGAAAAGCGTCAACTTAATGGGCTACAACTGCTGTAGTGCCCGCCATGTTTCTGGTGGCCCTGATGTTGCTGCCGCTGCTGATGCTGCTGCAGCTTTCGTGTTGCCGGAGTGTCAGCATTAGTCAATGCTCGAGGGCGGAATGGCTGAAATGATTTTATGTTTGGCTTGAAGCATTGCAGCAGCCGCAACGACAACGGTGCCGACACCGACAACAACCAATAGCAATGTGGCTGGTGACAGCAATGGCGCAAGCCAACAAACATGCAACAATAAAGTTTTATGAAACAACGGCAACTACTAGAAAAGTGCTATGCGCCTGTTTTTTTTTTACTGTTGTTGCTGTTATTATTGCAGCAGTTGTTGCTGCTTCTGTCGCTGCACCTGACGTTGCGTTGAACTCATCTCCGAAGTCGCATCGCTGCTGCCGTCGTTGCTTTCGGCTATTTCCGTCAGAGAGCGCACTTAGTGCCACGCAGTTATACAGACATGGATACACTGTTGCACTCAACGAATTCCATATTAACTTATTTAATTTTCTTGTGTGATAAAGAATACTATTTAGAGACTTTTAATACGGCCTTAACTTGGCTTAGAGGCGATTGCTGTGGAGATCCTTTCTGTGGTTGGCAACACAATAATTTTAATTGTCACTGAAAATCGATTCAGATTCCAACTCCAATTTAAAGCTCTCAAAGTTTTTTTTTGTGTATAAAATGCAAACTACGACGAGACGCGCATGCAAACTTTACAGTTAATGACGCAACTGTGGCGTGTTTGTAAAGTGTTGAAATTGAAATTATACCTTAGGGGCTTTCCCTGTTGTAACCGTTGTTTTTGTTGCTCGCTCCTATTGCTATTTTGTTGTTTCGCATGGTTTTGTTGTAGCTGTTGCTTGGCTCTGTGCACAAAATGCATTCAAGTGTAGTTGTGTCAATGTTGTTGCTGTCGGGGCGAAAAACAATAGCAACAACAATGTTAATGAAAACAAACATTACCAAGAACACAGGCACCCAGGACAGGGGAAGGGTGAAGGGGGAAGGGATCGCAGCTGAATAGAGGCAACAGCGGCGCCCAACAGCAGCACAACAAAACAGCAAAACGCCCTTAACCAAATTGCCAAAGCAAAGACATTAGCCCTCCTCCACCGCCTCCTCCCAGAGACTTTGCAAAGTTTCAGTCATGGGAGCACCAGCAGCAGCACAGGCATCAGCAGCTAATGCATATATGAAGGCAATTCCAGTTCGACCCTTGCTTAATTAAGTTATGAAAAGTTCAATATTGAGTGAATAAAATATACCAGCACTATGGAGAAACGTTAGAATATAAGAATGGAAATTGGGATTGAGGAAAAAAAATATATAAATAAGAATTTTTCCCATTCTAGCCTGCTTTAAATTCTTTAAAATCATTCTAATTTTGTAACTATGTATATAGAAAACGTACTTCTTTTGTTTAAAATCTTCCAATGAAAATACTTATCCAAAGTTCTGCTCTTCGAGTTGAATTCACAATATATTAGCCGAGCGAAAAGGAATCCATTGAATTGGAAAAAAGCAGAATAAGAATGTAATTATAGCTTCAATTCCTTGGATAATTAATTATTGTAACTACAAATTAAATTAAATTAAAGCGACCTGCATAAACTTTAAGTTAGAACAACTGCCTACTGTTAGGCTTTCAAAAAGATGTACAATAGTATGCAACTGTCATTCCAAGGATTTAGGCGCACCATCTGTTGCAAACTTTATATACCCAGCCTGCTGTTCCTTTTACAAAAAAAGTTTCAGCCATTTAATTAAGTTCAAATTAAATTGGCATTCAATTTGCCTACGATCTGCGATTCGTATTCATTGTCTGCGCAATGCCGTGGACATCATTTAAGTACACTAATACCGATTTACGAGCTCCCATCTATGTAGAACGCCCCGGCCATAAACACGCACCACCTCGTCCCTCAGCTCTGGCTTTCCCATTCGCCATTGCCAACCAATAAACTAAAATAAAATGCCAACGCAGGACACTTAAAAGTCTGTAACTTTTTATGGCCAACGGACGAGCGCTGATGATGGCCAGCCACATCATTATCGACGTCAACGTTGGTCTTCGCCTGCTGTTGGTCCTTCTTCCATCACTGCACCTCACTTCCCTCCAATCCTCTGCTCTTCACATTTTCTCTCATCTCGCATCTCATCTGCTGATGAACCGAAACCGGAAAGACAAAGGCGACAAAAAAACCTACTCAAAGTTAATCAAATTAAGTTTCGGCTGCTTTTGTAAATCTGCGCAAACAATGAGCCGGAGTCCCATTGAGCAGAATCCCGAGAAAGGACAACGAATGGACTGCTGGACGCGTAAATTAATCATCTTTTTTGCCTACCCTCCTCATTCTCCAACGTTTTTGTCTAGCCTAGAACTTTGGCTTGGGCTTTGGATAGGAGGTTTTGTGGTTTGGTGACAGTTGAATGATATTTCCTCTTCAAGTTGTTAGGAAAATAAGAGGACTTAACAGCGAGCAGTGGAAAATTAAAACAGAAGTGAGTTAAAAAACACTTCCAATTAATCTTTTCAGTAAAGCATAAGTATCCATAGCGAAACAGCAGAAAATAAACTTGAAGCACAATAAAATATTTAAAGTTTAACCTTATAAAATAAATACACTATCCCTGTGGAAGGGTATTCTCTTAACCCCTACTAATCAGTCTCCTTAAATTCCATTTGGACCACACTTTTTTAGCCGCTTTCTTGGGTTATTTATGCCCTTGCGGTTTGTTTTATATCCTTGGACATCCTTTAGCCCTGCCGGCAACTTATTACGAAACTTATTAACAAAGTCAACACGCTTTGAAGGCAACAACAAAAGCTTCCGAAAAGAAACGAACAGTTTATTATGCCAAGCAGCGTTTCCCATTAGGAATAGCCCCCCGTCCGTTGTCAGCCCTTCCTGGTAATCCCCGTTACTTGAGCGGAAATGTTACAGCGGAAAAGGGGTGGAATACTTGGACCGGCTTCCGCTCACTTCCGGTGCGACATTTATTCATTATGATTTGCTCATTTTTCGGTGGGTACTTTTCGGTCCTTAATTGCAAGAGTTCGGACGCCTTTTATTTGCAAATAATTAAAAATCATTTTACCCAGCGCGAGCCCCCGTTGGGTTCTAATTTATTTAGGGAGAGAATTGTACAAAGTTTTGCGGCACGAATCAGAATGAAAATCTTAGACCTGACCATCCGAACGAGCGTTCCTTGCCCCAAAAAACGTTGACCCGCATTCGCAATTGAATCAGCAATTTGGTGCGCTGATGTGGGTTTGGTTTACCCTGAGTTATGTGTGCCTAATTGAATGGGAAGTCTGCTCCGATCGGGTGAGTGAGGTCCCCGATAACTTTGCTGTCATGGCAAGTATAAATCTGTCCACATCTAACTAACTGTCCCCTGTCCGAGTGGCAGCCTTTCCTATTCAATCTGCCGGCCCATAACGAAATTGTAATAAATATTTATAGACACAGACAGACACAAAAAAAAATGGTAAAATAATAGCCAAAGCCATAAAATTGTTGGCCAACACTCTGGCCCCACTCAGCCCTGGTATGTCGATGTATTTGTGCGGATTCCGCACCCACTACTGCACTTTGCGTGAGAAGCCCCCTCATTTTTAATAGAAAACCACAATTGCCCATTCAATTTACTATAAGTGTGTGCGTGTGTAAACCAGGACTTCGTCCTGCTCTCCGCCATTTCTGTATCTATTTGTGATTGCTGCTGGTTCGGTTACAGTTAACGGGTAATGTAAATGTCAGGACAGAGCTAATAGTACCATATTTGCTTTGCATAATGAAATAATTTAATGAATTGATTCAATAACGGATATTTCATAAATCTCTGCGTAGTCCGATTAATTAAACTCTTTAAGGACCAAGAGGATTAAATTAAAGATTGCAATATGTTTCACGCGTTACTTTGCAAATCCATTTGATCTGCGAAAAATGCTTCCTAAATGCTCGCAATCTTTGCCATCTTGGGCCGACAAGTAAAATATTTATATGAAAAGCCTTTTAATTACAGCAGCAATGTTAAGACCCTTTCGCAATCCCTTTTCACACGCAACGTGTGCTCAAGCCAAGTCAAATTAAATTTTACATTAATTGTGAAAAGAATGCAAACGGAAAAGACAAGAAGGGGAAAAAAATAAAAAAGAAAAACAGGGGCAGGCAGAGAGAATCACTTAAAATTCATGACTCGGCACAGGATGGCATTGGAAAGTCTTTTCGGCTCTAACACTTAAGTGGAGGCGCAATCTGTGTTTCTGTATGTGTATTGTTGCAGGTCATAAATTAACTCCACGCGGGCAGCAGGGAAAAAAGGGGATTAGGGATATGATAAACTATAAGAATACCGTAGACCCACAGCAACATTAAAATAAGGTTTCATATCAACCGATACTATTCCAAGATGCAAGATATTATATTAACTTCTGAGAAGAAATATTTTCTGGATTTCAGGAGCCTAAAGGATAATACATATACCCCTCATATTTTCACAAAAACTTGGTAACAAAATACGGATAGAGTCGCTGAGGGGATTTTATTTATAGGGGGAGACCCACACACATACAGCATCTAGAATTCTTTCGCCGAGTGTGTGTAACGAGGCCAAGCTGTAAATGTATCTTTGCTGCTATTGCCGTTCCTTTTCTGCTGGTGTGTTTTCTGTTTCGGTTTTGGTTTTTGTTCCGTTTGCCACTTCCTGGCCTTTTTACGGCCCTGCACATTTCTTACAGCTTCACTTTATGCTCCAATTATAAGCAGAGCACGAGCATATCCTGTTCAAAGCAAGCCCGTGCCAAGTACCGAGATTCCAGCCTGTTTCTTGCCGCTGCTCCTCATTTCGCCCTCGCTCTCGCTCTCGCACTCCGGTTGCGGTTTACTGTTTCCCCGTTCATTTTGTTTGTTTATTTCCGCTAAATTAATGGCGTCCACTACTGACACTTCCGGCTCACACTCACAACCCGCACACAAACAAACACTGTAGAGCACAAGTGTGCTGAGAGCGAGAGAGCTTAAATGAAGTTGTGGCTTGCCTTCCCTGTTAATCAGCATTTTGCCATTATCCTTTTACATGCCACTCCGATTATGAACATCATTAGTTACCGCTCGCTGATTCTCCAGGCCAGCACATTGAAGATTTATGGCCCGCCCGCCGTGTTCGCCTTCCGTCCCCCATCAGTGCGTCCGCCACTACCCCCAACAGATTCTATTACTTGGGCGTAGTTACACTTAATTTGACATGCATAATTGTGCGTGTTTTCGGTTATACACTTCGAATCAACTCAAATGAGAGCATTAAGGTGGACCTGTAGGCTAATCAAGGATGCCCACCTCTCACAAAGGATTTTAACGAGTTTTGAGATTTAGAATACCTCTCACAATAAATGGGAAACAAAATTGTAAAGCATTGTTATTATATAAACATTATTGCTGATAGCTACCAGGTTCTCTATCCGAAAATAGATAGTTAGATGGTTATTAGATATATATTTTTCTTTACCGAGCTAAGGACAATTCACGGTTGTCACAAAATTAAATTACTTTTTGATCGAATGTTATAATAAATTCCAATCAAGTAAATACTAAGAGTATAAATATTTCTTTTCAGACAAATTAGGTAATAAACCTCTTCGCTTTCATTGGTTAATTGTAAATTTATTGTTATATCTATAAACCCATTACAATAGGTTTGTTTTATGAAAATAAAGCAACCAGCTGAGGTCCACCCTGAGGAGTATGCTCGAGGTGTCCTTATAATTCTTACTATACAGACCATTATTGGACATTTACGTCAATTACTTCTAGTTGAGTCATTGCCGGCTAACGGGTAATATTTTGCTCGGACATGTCCAACAGCTATTTAGAGGACAATAACTGAATGGCGCACAGAAGAAAGAGGCCTTGTCCTTGTTAACTGCAACTTGTTTTTATGTGCCGTCCTCCAAACAATTGACCCTGCACAATTCAACAACTTCTGTCGCAACCCACTCCCCCCAATGACTCTGGCCATTCCCCAATTTGGCCATTTCGTTCAGTCAATTGACGCCAACTGTGGCCTGGCTACTACGCAACGTGTCGCTTAATTGATAACGACGTCAACAAAATGGATGCCATGGTCGCAATTGGGTCGAAAACAACAACAAAAACAGCAGAGCAGCAGCAGCAGAAACTAAGGCTCAACCAGAAGCGAACAGAATCGAACAATCGGAAGAACGACAACAGGACTGCGTTGGCAGAAATAGCAGAAAAAATTCCCAACACACATTCACTGCCACGGAGAGAAAATTGTTTTCAAGTAGACGACCACTTGACATCAAAAACATGCACATGTCGAAAACAATATGGCGGCCAATACGCCATATAGACGCCATGGCACACACAGATGTAGATGTATGTGCCTGTGTGAGTGGTCAAGCCGGAAGTCGCAAACGCGAACGCACACACGCAGGCCTTTATTCCTCCCCGAGGAGCAAAAAAGAAGGGAGAGTGAATGTGTTTTTAAGAGCAACAATTTTCCAAACAATTATTACAATTTGTATTGACCAAACGTCGTCGACTAGCCGAATGGAAGTCCCATTTGTAAGTGTGTGTGAATGCGTGTGGTAACGTGTCAATGGTTAAAGACCACATTTCTGAGGCAATAACTGAGCTTATTAACTTTTTGAAGTTGAATTTAAACCAAAACATTTAATTTGCTTCTGATCAAGAATAAATATATTTTATAGAGTAGGAAATTCACTGCGTTGACAAATTCTGACTAAATTGCAAGGCTATAAAAATATATATACAAAAATGTTATTTACGTTTTTTTAGCCTAAAACCAAATTAAAATACTTATTAAAACTAAAGCCATAGATTTTTATTTTAAGGCAATATAAGTTTTTCATCAAAAAATATTTCCTCTACAAAATATTAAATGTCAATAAAAACAGAAATAAAATAAGTCCCAAAAAAATGTAGTTTGAGAACTTATTTTATACTTTTTGTTGGCTTATTTAATTCTCAGAAAACGAAAATAGTCACTTTTTTTAGGATTGGGTGCCCTTTTTAATTTGGGTGGTTATTTTAATTTGGGAAGTTACTTCGTTATGAAATAGCTCAGCAATATTTCACGAAGTCTTATTTTATTGGGGTCTTATTTATATTCCATTCATCCCACGCTGAGATTAAACCTATAATCGGACTCTCACTACCTATCGCTTTCCATCCTTGAATTAAACCATTTTGGGCTGTAAGTCATATTTGGCCGCAGCATTTTTGCCATTTTTTCGCGGTATGGCGTGAAATTTTAACATTCCAGCCGAAACCCCAGCGGCTCCCTGTAGCCCAACGGAACGGAAAAATATTAAATACAAATATATCCATGGCTCCCACGCGTTACCCCCTTGAATTTATCTGCATATATTGCAAAAATTGTTTTAAAAAAATGAAAAAGAGAAGCAGATACAAAAAGTCTTGTTATATTTGAATGAAATTTCACCACAGGCGCTGGAAATTTATGATTTTAATTGGTTTGGTCAAGTGGAAATTTCAAAAAGCGTTTTTAATATGTTGGCCAAAAGCGCCGGAGACTTTTTGGCTTTTGTAATATGCTTTTCAACAGGCTTTTCACCGCCTCGGCGTTTCCCTTCCCTTGCCACATTTCCGTTGTTCTTTGTTATAATAATATTGCGTGGCCATGCATTTCTATTGATTGCCTTGTTCAACTGGAAAATGCGCCACAAACCAAATGAAAGAAAAGTTTTCCCCCAATTTTTTTGTTCGTATTGGCCAATTTGGTAGACAAATTTGCTCTCCGAGCAATAAAAAAGTTTGTTTGGAAAAACAATATTAAAAATGCATAAATACATTCGCATATACAAACATGTAGGTGTATATGGCGATCAGCATAGTACTGGATGTTGGGGGGCTCTGGCTGGCACTGAATTTGTTTAACTTCGTTATTGTTTTACCCATATTCAATTATTTACTCTTTTATTTCATTATTCCAGCGAGTCACGTCAATTTCCCAGGCAGCATAAATTGGAAAATATTATGCAGCATATCTGAGTCGCTGTCACGACACTGACAGGTAAAAATAATGATGGAAAACTTACTTAGAGAGTTTTAAAAAGATACCCTTTGAAAAACTAGGGAAAAATTAAATCAATAAATAATTAAGCCGGTTTTAAAGGGTTCCGTGCTCATGTGTGCTTTGGGTTTTTGCGAGTATCATGTGGGAGTTTCGCATTTTCCCTTTAGTTTGGCCGGAACATCATGGAGCCGCTCTTACCAACTGGGAATGATGCTGTAAAAAGCATAAATGACTTACACAAAGGACATAAAAGGCCGCATAACAAAGGCATAAACGAAAATATAATTCTCGTACAGAGCCTCATATAAACATACTACACGTAAGGGTTCGAATTGAATGTAACAAAGACTTCCGCAACATTAAGCCCACTTAAGTTTACAGATAGCATTTAGTAATTAAAAACAAAAAAAAAACAGCAGTTTAAATAAGGGAATGTTGTTAATTAGTAAACTATATTTCAACAATAGGTGTTTCCTCTTTTAATTAACGAAACTAAATACCTCTCTTTAAAAGAGAAAGGTAAAAAATCAATTTCTTCTTAAATAACAAACCGTGCTACTGTTCGTGTTATGCTCATGGTTTTCATAAATCGATATTATTATGTTTTTCGCTTTTTCCAAGAAAATAAATATGAAATTACTGTTTTAATCCTTTTTTAATAGACGCGCTTCAAGGGGTCGCTGTGCGCGGGGAATGCCTCGTTATATCCGTTTATATTTATTTTATTGGTTTTTGTTTTTCCTTGGCTCGTGAGGCTTTTATTTTATTCGTACAACCGCTGAACATGAAGCAATTGTTGGATATAACAATGCCATATAGCTGACCATTAACAACAACAGCAACTGCAATAAAAGTCTTGCTGCGAACGAATATATGGGACCCCGTCTGAAAATAAAGGGGCGTGCGTGGTAAAGCCCACACAGGAAAATTGCTTTCGTTTTCCGGCATTTTTCAGAGCGTTCAATTTTCTTCTTTTTGGTTTCTTTAATTTCGAGTGTGTGGGTGAGCGTTTGTCCCTGGTCTTCGAAGGGCGATTAATCGCCTTAACTTGTCGGAACTCACACCCCAGCGATACGCCCCCAATTTCAGATGCCCATTGCCCAAGGCATTTCACGTTTGCTTGGACAAGGTCCTCAAATTAAATTACCCCAGGAGAAAAAAATAAAAAGAAATAAAAATTGGTAGCAGATCAATTGATTTCCAGCCAAGCCAGTGGCAAATTTATTCAACTGGAATTAGTTATTCGGTTGGGCCTGGGGAATTTCGAGTCCCACAGCACGGACAAAAATTAAGCTAGACTGTAAGATGTATTTTTGGTTAATAGTTTATACGAGTATTTGGTTCTAATTTTAGGGGATTTTTTTTCTTTAAACCATAGGAGTTAACTCCCTTTTTTGTTAAACAAAAGCTAAGCCAAAGGTGGTACATATTGTTAACTAGATAAAGTTCTGTCTGTATGACTTGCGGTGAAGCTGTTGCATATCGTTCGTTGGGCGGGCCTAATGCCCCTTTACATGGCTCTCCGCCTCATATTACCGGGCGCAATTAATCAAGCGCGTTGCGTGTCCTCGGACGGATTCTGAATTACGCCTCGGGCTGCTCCAACGGAAGCAGCCCTGGCATTCGGATTCCTTCCTCCCTGCCTGCGAATCGTGCAACATTTTGCGGTTCCGTTGACAACCAATTTGATGACGGCAATTTTCCCACATCCCACTTGATGTGTTTGTGCCGCTTCAGTAACAATCTCTGTTGTCCGTGGTTTGATTTAGGATACAATTCGAATAATTATGTGTTTACGGCATTTATATGCCGCCATTCGAATATGATGGAGAATCGTTTTGTGGGTGAAGCTTTTGATGCGGGGCACCGAATGAGCAGCAATTAAAACCGAATTTACGGGGATAAAAGAGATTGGACATGTATATATAATGTCATTTTTCAAATTTTGTATACCCTTGCAGGGTATTCTATTTTAGTCAGACGCTTGCAACGCAGTGAAGGAGTCATTTCCGATCCTATAAATCATATATATTCTTGATCAGCATCAAAAGCCGAGTCGATCTAGCTATGTCCGGCAGGAATCCATTTTTTTAAATTTTTCAATATCTCTAATGGTTACATTGTTAAAAATGTAAAATTAAAAACTGAAAAAAAAAATTTTTTTTAATAAATTTAAATTCAGTATGCAATTTTATTGGCCGTATAAAAACTAACTCAGGACTGTTTTCCTAATTCAAATTAATATATTTTTAGCCGAGTTATTATAATTTTATACATTAACTTTCCCAAAAGTTTTCATATAAAATGATGGATAAATATTTCAAATATTAATACTCCTTTTGGGGTATTTTAATATCAGTCAGAAGCACAGAACTCAGTGAAGGAGGCATTTCCAATCCTATACATCATATATATTTTCTTTTTAATTTTTCCAGATTTTAATAAATGATTCATACAATTCCTTTTCTTTCATTTCATCTTTTTATTTCATCAAACTGTACGCTTCCTTTCTTGTTTATACATATTTTATTTCTTATAAAAATATTATTTATATTTTAAAGTACAGTTTTTAACTGGCACTAAGCTTTATGAGTTGCTGTAGTCAGCGATTCATTAAACTAGTTTAAGTAAGATATATGCTCGTCTCTAATCTCTTCTTCCAGCAATCCCAGCCGCATCTATATTCCTTTCTCCTTGGCTCACTGAAATGTGCGTCTAATTTGTACATCCTTTGACACCTCATCCAGGCAGCTTTATCCCCCAATATCCCGAATCCCACTGCCTGCCAGATTGTCAAAGACAATTACAGCGCTATCGATGTGAGTGAAGGAGCTCTGCTCGGCGCGTTTGGCATTTGGCAATGAAGGCGCTGATTGATAGTGTGGCAGCGATTCATATATCAAATCATCATGTAAATGCGTTGAAGCCAAACTGGGGCTGTGGGCGATAGAGCGGGCAAGGGGGCGAGTAATACCAGCAGGATAGCCAAGGCAGAGAGACAGACGGGGCATCAGGGCATCAGGACATCAGGACAGCCAAGACAGACAGCTGGCTACACGCAAGCAATTTAAAAGGCCATTTGTCTGCATAAAGCGTGCAGAGAAGGCCACGGAAAAAATGTGGGAAAGGGTAGACTCCCGGCCAGTAAGCGAGTGAGTTGCTAACCCTTTTTGGCCTCGATTTTGCTCCCT
>VNJV01008367.1:0-14489 GCA_008042635.1 Drosophila nikananu
GGGGGCAATAATCGAAATTATCCACAGGGGTTGGCTCCCCAATTGCAGGACTCTCCACTTGGAGACTCTCCTGTTTAGCATAATTGATTTTAATTTCGAATTATTGAAGGGGCTCCCCAAACACACTCTCCAAAAGCGATCCATTTTCATAAAAATCAGCTAATGGCCACAAGGTGAAAATAATGCCAAGGCAAAGGTAACAGCAGCAGCTTGCAGTGCGATTTTCCGTTAAAAATAAAACCAATAAACAAGGCATCAAAAGTGGAGTTTAGTCTTTATAGTTTTTAATATATCTACTAATAAAAATATGTAAAATTATAAGGACATAGAACTTGAACTAAAAATATTTAAATAATAATTGTAAGTCCATTAAATTTAATTATTCTGAGGGTTCAAGGCAGCATAAATATTTTTATTATTTAATTTGGCCTTTTCAAAATATGTTGACTTATTTTTAAAATTGTCAGATATGTAAAACTTAAATATTTGTGTAATTTTCCAAAAATATATATTGGGATCGCTAGAGTTTCCCTTATAATCTCAGTATAAAAATCTATTAAATTGAAAGAAATCTTCAAAAAATAATTAGGAAAGTCATACTTTCTCAACAAACTCAATTGACTTTCTAATAATTGGATCGATACCCCTGAAAATTCGTCTTCTAAAACTCACGTTAAGGTATAGAAAATATATATAAAATGCCTTCCAGCTAAGAATGTGTGTTGTTCAAATATTTACAAAAATCTAGGAATGTTGGAATGGTGTAACCCATTTTGTAGCCCCGTTTTCGTGTGATATCACAATCTAAATATAGTTTGAGTACAAGTATAGTTTCTGTAATCCCCTATTGCCTATCACGTGTGATGGATTTCTGGGAAGTTTGTGTCTGTTTTTTCGTTATTTTTTGTATCGTTTATACCGCCCATAGATAGGGGGGCTTATGTGTGGCACGCTCTAAGGAAGTTCAACGAACTGTTTGCTTTGCTGCGAGTCCCTAACCTAAGACATTTGCAAGATAAGTGCCCCACATATGCGGCGCTTGGAATAATTTCCCGGGCATTTTCCCCCGCGCCAAGGCATTTCCCGAATTCCACCCCGTAACGGAACTGCTGCGTTTTCAGCAGCATATTAATTACATTTAGGGTCATTGTCACGCCGCCAGTTTCATTTATTTATGTAGCGGAGCCCAAGGCATAAATGTCGGCAACTGTCTTCGCCCCCTCGATCTGCTGCTTGCTATATTTCTCTATTATTTTTATACCCCATTTGAATTTCAGTTTTTCTCTGATATTCAGAGTGGATTTTGGGGGAGAAAAAAGTGAAAATCTTCCCTGAACACAGGAGAGTTTATGGGGGAGTCGAGGATAGGATCTATTGCATCTGTTTCAAATCTTGAATTCGGAAAAATATCCATTTTTTAAAGGAACATACATTTTTCTAAGCTTTAGCTTGTCTTTGCTTGTCTTTTACAACTTTTTTTTTTTCCACCAGCAAAACCTCATCAATATTCCTGCGAGTCCAAGGAAAGTCCTGTGGTATCCTCAGACCATCGATCGATCGGGTGGTGTTTCTCCTAAATGGTACTGGTGGTGCTTTGCTGCTAATACGAGTTCGGTTGGAATAGAATCGAATGGAATCCAGAGGGATCAAGTTGAACCCTCCGCCCTGCCAAGGCAACTGCTGCCTCCTGCAGCAGCTGCTGCTGCTGCTCGCTGTGCTCCTTGTGGCTCAGAGACTTGGAGAGTTTTCCCTGGGTTCCCTGAGACTTCCATCTGAGACTGAGACTGAGTCTCTGAGGTTGTTGCCGTGGCCCCTTGCCACGATTCATTAAATTTTTGCTTCATTTCAAATGCGATTGCATGCCCCTCTCCCTGTTCCTGTCCGCGTGCGAGTGTGCGGTGTGTCCTTGCCCGTGGCAGTGTGTGAGTGCAAGGAGCAGGATTACCGATGGGCGACCGAGGTGGCATATGCGTTTTCTTGGCGCGAGCTATGTGGCAAATGCACACGCAAGGAGGCAAGGAGGCGAGCAGGAGCAGCCGAGCGAAGCCGGGAGCAAATAAGGAAGCGGCAAGGAAACCAGGAAGATACACTAGAAAAAATCGAATTAAAAGAAGGGGTTATATAATCAGAAGGAGAACATTTAACAACTCAGCAAGCTTTATAATAATTTGATTTACATAATTACAAATATATTTTTGAAAAAGCTAAACAAAAATTTATTTAATTTAACTAATTTTATGATTTTGTTTCACTAATTCATAATTTTCTTGGCCAGTTTCTTAATTTAATTAAAAAATACATGTATTCTTGGAGCTCTAATTTTAGTTTTTAATCGCTTTAATGTCATTATAGTTACAATCAGTAAAGTTTCCAGAGAAACGACTTGGGAATTATAAGCACATAGTTTGTGAAAGAAAACTATTAAAAGGGGAAAAATTCACACATGTAAAGTCAGGAAACTATCTATCAATTTAATTAACTAATTATTATTTAAATTTGATTTTGTTAATAAATTATCAAAAATAACAACTTGGGAATTATAAGCACAGAATATACCTTAAATGGCATACAATGTTGTAAGAAAAAGAAATCGTTTACTTCAGAGATAAAGTAAACAATTAATTAAAGTTTCTTTTTAAGCAATTCCATAACATTTCATGCGTATTTATTTCCATTTTCGCTCAGTGTACATAACGAAGGGCGGCAGTGAGGCAAAACTAAAACTAGGGAGAAGGAGAAATGGCATAATGAAAACTTTTGCCCATGGGGTGACGACGACGGGCTTCTCCGGCTCCGACGCCCGATTCCTGCTCCTTCTCCCTTTCCTTCTCCTTGTCCTTTTTCCAGGACCTGAAGGATCAGCAGCAGACGGTGGTGCTTTTTGTACTCACTGTTTTATTTTATTATATTTTTTTCCTGAAAAAATGCGCGCAAAATGCAAAAATCTCAGCCGGATCAAAAAAAAAAACCAAATCAAAAGTGCAAGGCAGAGCTCGAAAGTGTGTGAAAATATATGCAAAAATAATGCGCTCGATATAAACATAAGAAAACAGCACCAACACAGACACACAGTCCCCGCCAAGACAAGAGATCCCCGATTGCCAGAGGTCCTTGGTCCTTGGTCCTGGGCCCTGCTGCAGCTGCTGCTGCTGCTGCTGGAGGAAAACCGAAGTGAAAATGAAAACGATGAAGCTGCAACAATGCCGGCTGCTGGTCTGTCACTTTGATAATCTTGTCCCGTGCCAAGACATTCGCTCCCCCTCTCTATATATATTTCCTTTTTCTCCCATTTAGTCCAACTTTCTTCCGGAGATTTATTTGCCAGCAGGCTGCGGCTTCGAGTCGAGTCCTTGGAGGGGCGTGTGTGGACATATTGTGACGTGTCACGCCCAGGGAGTTCCTTATTTTTCCAAGCCAACACCATCAATAGGAGCTAATTATTTTGGCATCCGGGTTCCTCAGTTCCTTGGTTCCTTCTTCCCCCAGGTTTTTGGCAAGCTGGGGATGCCCATTGTTCTCCTCTGCGCCAGGCGGGAGTCACCAATTAGAGGGAAAGTGTCAAGTCAGTTGAGAAATTGGCAGGCTGCTTCATTAGTAGGGTTTTGAAGGAGTTTTCAGCTTGTCTTAGAGCACAGAATTCAATGCAGAAATAACCTAGAGAAAAAAAAAGAGTAGAAAGTCTTTTCCCTACACTTTTAATACAAGAAAAGAAATAATCCGTTGGCTCCCAATTAAGGCAAAAGTCACGTCAGAAAGGCTCATTAGCAGGTTCTTTTCAGCTTGAATTTACTTTCTCAACACCTTGTATTTAACAATAAAAACCCAGCTCATTTGCCTAATCAAAATATACAAAAACTGAAAGTAAAAACAGCTTTCCCTAACACCTCTTATAACAAAGAAAATTTGCCTAATCAAAGGCACTGAGAGAAAGTCTTGAAAACCCCCCTTAGCTTAGCCAATTAACTTGCTACCCGAAATAAAAGCAACTTAGAACGCCTTGCGGGCTCTATTGAAGTTTTCCCTGTGAAATTTAAATGTGAAAAGCGGATCCCCCGGGGGGAAAATCTCTGGAAATTAGACTAAAGCTGGCACACGCACTTTTCAGCGCCAACGAATTGGAAAATTCCAACTGACAGCGCTACATTGGAAAGCTGGTGCCACATGCAAATGGTCTTTTCCTTCTCTCCTGCCTATTAAGACCCTTAATATTGATCAATAAAAATCCTATAGAGTCGCATTAACATGACAAAAGCCCGGGCCGGGGATGTGCATTCGAGTGGATCGATCGTTGACGTTGCATCGATCCCTTCAAGGACTCCCCCCGGGAGTTGCTCTTGCCGAAAGCCAGCTGAGAAATTCGCAAAATCGCAGAGCGCGCGCGCGCTTAAAAAATGCAATTAAATCCCCTTCGGGGTCCCTCTGTCTGGTTTCTTATTCTTTTATTTTTTATAGCTGCTGCCTGCCCCTTCCCAGAGAAATTTGTAGCAAACCCTTTCGGGGTTTTCTTACCCTCCAGCCTTTGTCCTGGTTGCCTTGGCAAGGTGAGGCGGCGGCAAGGTAGCTCGAGGTTTTTTGGCAAGGTTCCTTTTGCCATTTTCCTCCTCAGCTGGAAGGCAATGTGTCATGGGGTTTTGTTTGTGTTTTTTGGCAATTGATTTGCGGAGAAAGCATCGATTGTAGGGCAATTGTGCAAAAATTGGGAAAGAGTCACAGGAAGCATTTCCGCGGATGTCAAAAAGGGGAGGAAGCTAGCAACGGAGAACACGTGATAAATCGGGGAAATGTAGCTAAGAAAACTGGGATATATATAGAGAGAAATGTGTTATAAAATATAGAAATATATTACTATTTATCTTGTTTGATACATTTCTATTGTATTCTTTTCAATTTTTAATAACTAAGCTCCGAAAACCTATCAAATATCTAAGCAAATTTGTGCTTCCCCCAAAAAATAATTTACTACCCATAATAAAATCTAAATACAGAATTATTACCTGAATAAAAGGAGCCTCATTGACTTCAAAAATGATCCCCATAATGGAGCAATCGAAGGCTCAACTTTGTTAAAGATAAACCCACTGATATAGCTCGTGTTTTCTAATTGTATTTAAAGAAGGTTAGTGTAGCAACCACCTAAAAAAGATATGTATGCGTATACAGTGATCCAGTTCTACTTCAAGACTCAACTTTCCCAAGGAATCCCACGACGAAGGCGAAGGAAAGTGAAACTGTAACCCTCTTCAGCCTTTTGGGATCGAATCGAATCGGGAATTGGGCCTTGGGAACCCCTAAAAAGCTGCACAGCTGCTATTTATTTAATTACCAAATATTTATTGAACATACATTACGGTTAATATCGTGCTGATACCGAGGACACCTTGGGAAAGGGATGGCCTGGGTGCCTCAACGAATTTTTTGCAAATTGCAAGGACTCGCCAGACCTTCGACAAGGATTAGGTGGAGGGTCTTAAGGGTGCGCCTTCCTTCGATTCCCATCGATTCTGGCGCACAATCGATTTCAATATTATGCATTTGCCAAGGGGATTTTGCCTGATTTTATTTTCTTTCTAGCCTCTTATTACCTTTTTGCAAATAATTTATTGCGTTTCTTGAAATTGGCAAATTTTTTGCAATTTGAATGTGAGGCGTTCGGGAGGGTTTGATCGGGTGATCGGAGATAATTAAGGGAAATCCAGGAAAACCCTATTCTCAAGACATTGCCAGATGGCGAATTCCTGCCCGAGACGCAATAAACCTTAATTAATATTTATTGCAGAAAGAAACTGTCCAAAAAAAACGGAATTAAATTGAGTGTCATAAGCTCTTTCTGCCTTGGGCTTTTCTATTTACATTTATTACCAAAAAAATTCATAGAAAATGTATAAAAAAATACATAAAAAAGTGTTTTATTTGTACCCTTACCCTTTTTTTTTTTAGAATTTTTTCTATTGACACTCCTTGCGCTTGAACACGCTTCGTTCCTGCCAAATAAAGCATTTTGTTAAGCTAATTTTTATCCCACTTCGAACAAAACATTTTCCTTTAAAAAGAAAATGCTTTTTTCTTGTCTTTTTTTCTGTTCTTGCCCCTTGTCATGTAAAAAAAGCACCGCCCCAGGACTTGCCATTGATATGTCTATGAAAAAACAGTCAAAAATTATGTTATAAATTATAGGGAAAAAGGGTAAATTCATGTTGAAAATTTCAAGTGCTTTGTAATAAGGCGCAATAGCTCAGTTTCAAAGATTCCTTAAAAAATGCATCAACCCTAGGGATTTTTTGATTGTGAAAAAAACCATAACTACAAAAGACGTCAAAGAAATAACAAAAAAAGTGTGGAAAAAATTATAAGGAGGAGGAGAAAGAAGTTTGCTTGATTATGTTCCTTGTTTATGGTTTTTAATACCCTTTATTTTATTGGGTATATGTCAAATTGAAAATCGAAATTGATTATTAATATTTAAAATTTCTAGGTAAAATACTTTTTTAGTTAATGTAATTATTAGTTAAAAAGTTACGTGTTAATATTACCTATATATACTTATAATAAACTAGAAATTATATTCCCCACATCGCCCATTTAAAAAAAAAACTTTTTTCAGGAAAAAACATTTAATTTATTGTTCATAATCTTTATTGAACTCATCATAGAGTAATTTCTCTATTAAACCACACAGTTTTCTCCCAAAAATATATATTAAAAGAGTATCTGAGCTTCGTTTCGATTCCAAATTAACCCAAAGACAGATGCCTGGTGACCGCTTATTGTGTGTTTTCTGGGGAATAGTGATTGCCATGATATACCCGGAACCCAACCCAAAAAGGCAGAAAAGCGAGAGGCAAAACCCGAAACAAGTACAAATTGCCGTTACCCGCGAATGCAGCCAAGCAAAAGGCTGCAATCCTAAAGGAAAACATGGAAAAAAGTTAAGAACCAGAAGCCAGAGGATCGCTTCGGATCGGATTGGATCGGAACGGAGCGGAGTAACCTTGCGCCAGTCACTCACCCAGACCCGCCAGACCACCCCTCGCAGAACCCAGGAAGATCTTGAAAAAAAAAAAAAATTTTTAAGAACTAAAGAAAACCTCACCCCAGCGGATGGGATGTGCCAGAAATAGCATCGCCGCTCACCCAGTCCTGCAATGAGAACACAGAAAGAAATATTGATATGAAAAGGGGTCCATTTAAAATTATTGTGACTTAAATAAAAAAGAAATGATAAGTACTAAGTGTAAAATGAAAAACGTATAGTAAAACACTTTTATAATATTAATGTAAATATTAAAAAAGAAGCTTTGACTTAAGTTAAGAGTTAAGTTAGTTTAGTTGTTAGACAAATTAATTAATTTTAAAGCTCTATTAAATATTTCTTTTGATCAGAATTTCATATATGTAAATCAATAGCTCTCTGCAAATTTCTTTGAGTGCAGCTCTAAGTAAACCCAAAGATTTCACACGCCAGGCCGTCCAAGGCGTCAGGCTCATGTTTTTTTTCTCCTTCCCATCTTGGTTCCATTAACCCCCTACCGCCGATCTTCGAGGATAATTTTTCTGGGAGGGTCTGGCGGCGGCGGGATGCTGGCAAATGCATTTTTTTACTTGACGCCTCGGCACAAAGCTGCTGCATAATTATCAGGCTACCCAAAACCCTTATCAGGCGTCATTCGGGAGAGTGCGAAAAATCCGGGGGTCTGGAAAAACCTCATTTGAATATATGTATATGTGGAAAATGTGTCCTCGCTGGCGGCGGCACAAATTAATGAATATTTCCGAATACTTTATGAACCGTGCTGAATGCATTATAGATTGGGTTCATCAGCCCAGGAAGAACGAGTTTGTCTTCCCATCTAAAGTGTAAGGTACAGAGTATCTATTAGATACACTTCCTGTGCCCTGCTGCCGATCTGGGCTGAGTGGAGCCACCTGTGCGCCTGCAGCTACTTAAAACGCAATTAAGACCATGTGGAGGCTCTGGCTGAGCATCCTGGGAAAGTGCGACACATCCCATCACACAGATAGGACAATGGCCCCCTTTTCTTACCCCTCGTTGATTAATCGTCGGAAACCGCCTGTCGCCATATTACGTGACGTCTATAGCCCATTCGCGGCAGCTCGTAAATAATTATAATCGATACGGGATCGGGGCAGAAAGTAGAGCAGCAAACTCAGGCCCGAAAAGCGGAAAAAATACGATTCAAGCTCGGCAATCTCGAGTGGGTCGAGCAGCTATCGGATTTCTCAAGTGTTTGTTTCTTAAACAAAAAAGTTTTGCCTCAGTCTCCTTTTTAAGCCTTCGATCTAGTGCACTGAGGGAAAAATTAGGAGCTTAGGAGGGGAAATCTTAGAAAGTGGAGCTTGGAAAATATATTTAAAATTTTGTATTTGATCACTGAAGTTTTATAAAATGATGTGCTTTTTAATATGATTTGGAAAGCGATACTTTGATATATCAGAAAGTAATTTTCTGCTCCATAAATATCACCAAATAGCTGATTTAAACTGATATATTAAATTATAGATTAAACTTTTCACTGAGAAATCAAAACCCTAGAACTGCTGTTCCATTATGATACCTTCTTATAAACCAAATACCCTTTTTTCTCAGTGCCGGGGTAAGCTCAGAACACTTGTGTTTCTTCTGCTTAGGGGATTGTTTTTGTTTTTTTTCTCTCTTATTTTTATAGATTCCTATGAATTCGTTGTATGCCCTGCGCGGGGGTTCGTTGTACTCTTTTGTGGCCTCATTTCGTGTTGATCCGGGATCCCCTCTGCCACTCGGAATAGGCGTTATTAATTGAAATTTATGCTGGAGCACTTTTAATAGATTTCTCTCCTCCATATTTAAATTTGTTGCGTTTTCTTCAACGATTTGGTGTATGTAATTCGAAATGGGGGAACTATGATTAAGATCTCCTTCGTCTTCAAGTGGAACTGTGGGCTGATTGTGAGATCATCAGTGGGCACTTTGTGGGTCTGAGTTTTATACACTAATTGATCAATCGTATAGTTCATTATTTTGGGTTCTTGGCAGGGCTTTTCGCTGGCTAATTGAGACATGGGAATCGGCCATAAAAGTGCTCAGATCTAATGAATGGCCGCGGGTTCCCCCCTAGAAATTGACTTGTAACCGTCCGAAAAATGCTGCTTGAGTTTTCATTTTCATTCCATTTGTGCTGCTTAATTTCCAAGAGAAAGGAGTGAGAGAATCACAATAGAGAATAGACAGCTTTATGTGGCATTTCATCTCAAAAAACAGACCCAGAATAAAAGAAAGGAAAAGCTGTAACGACCTTTGTGTGATCCGTGGGCCATCTGCAGAGGTGAGTGTAATTCCCCTAAAGCAGCTTAAGACACTTTCCATTCGTTTTTCTTCCCAGATTTTTCGCTTTTCCGGCCCAAAAAAAAGGGGCACTTAAAATTAGGCATAAAATTTTCTACTCCGTTTGAGCGCTAAACGAAATGATCAGCAAACGGGATGCTGGCAAAGGGTCGTAATTTACATCAAGTCCTGGAAGAAAACAAAAAAAAACTGGACCAACTTCTATCCCAAACTCAAACAGAAAGTTGCTACATTTTAATGGCCCGAGGTCGCGGAAAAATCGGGGATGGAAAAGCTGCGGTTGCTGGGAAAGTGAAGCTGCAGCATCTCGCGATCTCAGGGATCAGGGCAACGCAAGGACCTCGCAGGACCCGTGTGTGTCCATAAGGTCACGGATGCGGCTAATGACCGTGGCGGCAATGCCCAGTTGCACAATTAGCCGGGACAATGCCACCGAATGGCCCCTCGGAGGCACATTTGCATTCGAAATCAGCTCATCTCCCTCTGGGTCTGGGTTTTATCTTCAGTTTTTTCTACTATATTTTGTTTGTCCCGCTTGTGGACAGCTTTCTTTGGACAGTTTTTATTTTCTTTTGTGATTTACTTGGTCATTGAGAGCGGGCAAGAGGGTAAGGAGCGGCAGGATTATAGCCCAAAGGGTTCGCTCTTCCGCGGGATGCTGCGTCATCATTTATCGCTCGCGGCTTGACCTATTTTGCCAAGAACGGGGCTATAAATGTCAGTGGCGTCATTAAGTTTTACGTAATTTATGAAAAGCCCTGGGCCTGGATTCGAGTTCTGAAATTACCCAAGAAATTAGTTTCTCGAGAGATGCGTTCTTTGGAGTGGTTTTTCTTTAGAGCACGCGCCAAAAACCGGAAGTGGGGAGGAGTTTTCTATAAATAGACAGAGATTTCTCTTCTCTTAGGGGGCGTTTAATGTTTTGAGTTGAGAATTTTGAGATGTTTGTCAGCGCTGCGGCAAATTGGGGCGATCCTGCTGCATAATGCCCATCAACAGTCACTTATTTCGAGAATCGAGGGGCCCCATCAAGGCTGAGTGAGTGACAGCAGCTGCACAGATCCCACGGAGAATCTGTCCTGTTTTGCGGCTTGACTTTTGTTAAATTTAATTCTCGCAGATGCGTGAGGCATTTGCACTAAATAACCGTTAGTACCTCCCCCTTTAGCCACCCGAAAATTGCACAAAATTAAAGGCAGAACGGAACGAAAAGTATATCCTTTTAGTAACCGCATTTTAAACTCAATTAGCGCTCATTAGTAAATAACTGGCGGCACACAAGTGAGGGAATCTCACTCGCAAAACGCACAGCAAGTGTATGCACTGGGGAAAATAGTTTGTTCTGAAAATTTATAAACTATTTATAAACTAAGTTATCTCAAAGTTATAAAATAAGAATTAGAAGTTAAGCAAACTTGCTTCAACTTTAAATTGTAGTTTATTCAAGGTTAAATTCTAATTAATCATTTTTCTTTAATAAGAACTACTTTCTGGGGGATTCCCTTTAATTCTTTCGGTGCCTACAGTACCTACCCGTCCAGAAGAATTGCCTCGGAGCCTAACACGCAACTGGCAGGCCTCCACAGAAGCCTCTACTTTCGGTTCTTCGGCTCCACGATCCTTTTATTCAGGGCTAAACGGAAACGAACATTGACAACGACAATTGCTTGTTATTTGCAAAGCGAATTCCACCGCTTCATCAAGTACGAAGCTCCGAAAGGGAGGGAAGTCCCTTTTCCTCCTCCGTCGGTAATTATAATTATGAGATGCGTTGGGCTGGGATGCTGAGGCGACTGCCCAGATGGAGAGTGCCTGGAGCTTAGCTGGAGCTGAGGGGCAGCAGCAGCATCATTACCGCCAGTGGAGAGGAGACTTAAGCTCATCATTGGCATGATTATCGGTCGGGGAACGACATCATCAGCAGCGAGAATTGGTGCGAGACGCACTTTGACTTGGACAGCAAAAAGCTCTTGATACACTCACTGCAAGTCAGGGAAGTTTCGAGGAAAGTGTGATGAAATATAAGCTGAATTTTGTAAAGAATCTCGTATATGTTTATATTAACTTAAGAATATAAACTTAAGAAAAACTGGTCAAAGGCCATTTCTTAGTAAATAATTTAATTAATTTTGTTAGATTATACAAATTGAATTATGAACTATGGCATATGATATTATTAACCCTTCGACTTGATCAGTAAAACTGAGGACTGAAGAGTGTAGACTGTAGAGTGAAGACTGTAAAATAAAATTATTGAGGGGAACCAGAGTGCGTGGCTTGTTGTGAGACTGTGCAACACGCTCTCGTGTCTGTGTCCCCCCAGCATTTTCGTCACTTAACCAAGAAGAGAATCTACAAGGAGAATCCACAAGGAGAAGAATCCACCGAGAATCTACAGAGAATCCCTTGAGGAGACCACTGACTTTGTTCTTGATCTTCGTTCCTTGGTTCTTGATTTTGTTGCCTTTTGTTTGTAATGCAATTTTCAAAGCGCGAGAATTACAGCGAAACAAAACAATAAAAATCATCTGGAGAGCAGTTTGGGTTTCATATTGAGTTTAAGCACTGAGAACAATTTAATTTAAATAAGACATTAACAACTTTATAATTTAAAGCAAAGAAATTATAAAAGAATATTAAGAATTAAAGAAAATTAGGAGAAGATAGCAAAGAATTGGTTGTAGAAATTACAGTAAAGATCAAACCGAAACCTTAGCTTATACTCAACTTATTTCCAGATATATATATATCTTTATTATTTATTTCTCTCAGTGCTTCCATAAATTTGCTTTAAGTCTGCGATTGCGGTCGTGGAGGCTTTTGCCTTGAAGCCTGGGGATCGGTCAACCTACAGCCCGGGGGATCTCAATCCCAGATCGCAGATCGGTGCTGGAGTTGGAGTTGAAGTTAAAGCAATGTGGGCAGAGTACTCCCAATATATGTACATATATGTGTGTGCGTGGAACTGGACTTCAATTTCAATTTAAATGAAAACAAACTGTAGTCACTTTGTGTATTTATGTATTTTCGCGTTCATTCAGCTTGTTTGCATCTTTAATGCTTCGTGACTCTCGAGTGCACTTAACGACACAGATGGATGGCCGGCGTTGCAGTTGCGGATACAAAGATACTCGAAGTTTATCCGCAATTGCATTGTGAAAAAGGAGATGTCCATCATCTTCGATCTCCGTTGGTTCTTCAGTGCCAGTGCTAATTGGTTTATTATGAAAGCTGTTAACACAGATATTCCACGAAGCAATTTTATGAGGATTATTGTCAGGTGAGGCTGGGAATTGCAGGGTTTTTTAGCATGAAAGAATTGAGAGGTTTCAATAAGATTTTTTATATCATATTTATTACTTGAAAGTTATAAAAATAATGTACTCAACTGCGAGAGAAATATTATAAAATGCTGGAAATTTAAAGATATTCCCTAAAAAATGTCATCAAGAAATTCGGTATATAAATCGATATTTTATCGTTGCAATAAATCGATATTCTGTTTGATATATTTTGGTAGATTAGAAAACATACATATGCAAATTTATATCTCTATTAAGTTTAGGGAATGCTAATATTTTTAAAATAAAATTTTGTAATTTTAGATTAGGATTCAATAAAGAAAACCTTGTAGTAACATATACCGATTAAAATCAATAAAAAGTGTCTGGAATGCCTAATCCCATTAGGACTATTTTGCTATATTTTATTTTTCTGTTAGTCAAAATTAGAAATATCCTGCTGCTGATATCGCAAAACGTCTTTCCCGTTATGTTCGAGTGACTAACGCCTCCGGACTTATCGGAAACACATTCCTTGCGGCCACCCAAGCATCCCAATCCCATCCCGGGTCCGACGCCGCAAACTTCACGCCTTACGAAAATAAACAGAAACATGAATGAAACTGAAAACTGAAAACTTGAACTCGAACTCGGGGTTTAGAAGTGCGAGGAGTGTGGGAAATGGCAGGGAGGCGGCAGGGTTCCCAGATACTACACTTCGTTTATCAGTATAGCGCCTAGGCCAAAGTGTGAAGAGCATTTGACGCATTTTGCACGCCCTCTTCCAGCTAAAACAATTGTTTGTTTCCACATTTTCTGCGAATGCCTGCTCTCTGGCCCCCGGAATTTAGTACCCCAAGCAGCGACAGCATCCAGTTAGTGCTTCAGCACCGAGCACCAGACCCCAGACCCCAGGCATGCAGACACCAGACCCTGTCCCGAGGAGCAGAAACCAGCTGACAAACGGAAATGCTGAGCGCCGCCTGTCATATTGCGCCAAAGTTATTTTGAATATGCAAAAAATTATGAAAAAAATATATGCTAAAAAAGGGAACTGAAAAAGGAGGAGCAGAAGAATGGAGCCGGGGAAAACGAACTTTGGCTAAACGAAGATTGCTCCATTATGGATCAGGGAGTGAGATGTGTATGTACTTAGCGTACACTCGGAGTACAGGGATTTGGGGATTAATTAATTTATTAACAACTTAGGTTAAAAGAAAATACGATTAAAATAGTTAAATAAATTTACTAACAAAATAGTTAATTAATTATAATGTAAAAGAATATTAGTTAACTTCAAACAAAGAGAAAAGATAAAATGTGGTTCTGGAATACGTGAAATTATGTTTTAATTGGAAAACTTCTATGATGGTCTTAGTTTCTAAAGGTTATTTTTGTTAATGTTATAATAATAAAATTAATAATTAGAACACAAAATTAATTGAGAAGAAAGTGACTCAAATTTAAGTTTTTGATATTTAATAAAAAAGCAAAGAAAAGACAGTTTGTTCTCTATATGATATTTAAGTTTGAAAGAAATTTAGTAGAACGAGCTATTAAGGATATTTAACATCTTTATACTTTTCTCTAAGTTTACTTTATAATTTTTTAATTTTTTGTTTAGTTTTTCTATACATTAATTCAACCTTAAACCATTAATTTTTTAAAGCTAAATATATAAATAATTTCACATATTTTGTATGTAGATAAATATTAAATCCATTTTGCTCTCATTATCCTAAGGCAAGCGTATGCTCCGCTTCGGCTCTTGGTTTTATTTATTTAATTTTTCTGTTCATTTTTTTTTTTTTTTTTTGCATAACCGTCACGTTATATATTTGTTGAATGTTGTTGCTGTTATTATTGTT
>VNJV01008370.1:0-19963 GCA_008042635.1 Drosophila nikananu
GACTTTTACAGTAAGTACAGTACTCTACGGCTTATAGACTCACTGATTTTAACCCTACGGGCATCTACCTTTTCAGCAGCTGCCCTGCCCAGTGACATGAGCGCCGCCTTGCAGTCCCTGCCCGCTTTGACCGCTTTGGCCAGCTTTCCGGGCAGCGGCAACACCTGGCTCAGGTACCTGCTACAGCAGGCAACCGGCATTCTGACGGGCAGCATCTACAAGGACTACGGCCTGCTCAAGACTGGCTTCCCCGCGGAGAACGTGTGCAACAGCTCAGTATTATTGGTGAAGACGCACGAGTGGGGCGGCAAGGCGTGGGCCCCGTTCGCGAAAGCAATACTCCTGGTCCGTGACCCGGAGAAGGCGATCATAGCCGAGTTCAATCGCCAGAGCGGCGGCCACATTGGCTTCGCATCGCCGGATCGCTACAAGCGGACCAAGGGCAAATGTACGTACACAAGAGATGAATATTTCGAGGGGTAATTCATGGCAATTCACTTCAATTATATGGGCGCATTTGCGAGCAAACTGGGGTGGGGTGAACCAAAGCAGAGCTGCCGGAAATTTTATAAATATTTACATATATATATGCCATTTGACTCATTATATAATTGGTATCAGTAATATATTATATATTGAATTCTTCCACAGATTGGCAGCAATTCGTGAGCAATAAGCTCAAGGGCTGGGAGCTAATGAACCTCAGTTGGGCGCGCAATTTCACGGGCAGCCTCAAGGTTGTGTTCTACGACGATCTGGTCCATCATACGGAGCGGGAACTGCGCTCCATACTGGACTTCCTGCAGTTTCCGGTCAACGAGCAGCTAATGCGATGCGCCATCATGCGCAAGGAGGGCATCTTCCGGCGGAAGAAGCGGCTGCTCTCCTTCGATCCGTACACGGAAGCAATGCGTGCGGAGGTACAGGCCCGTCGCCGGATTGTCTACGGGCTGCTGGGTCGGCAGGAGCCTTAGAATCTAAGTCCCTAAAAGAGTACTGACCACGATGCACACAATGGCAAGCCCGGAATTGCAAAGCACCAGAGTCAAGCATGAAAATTCCCTGCTCAAAGTAGGACCAAAGGCAGTATAATTCTTAAGATGCGTAACGCTGCTCCAGTGCTCTCTGTCGGCTCTCTTGAAATTATGCTAAAAGAGAGGGAAAAGAGAGAGAGAAAGAGAGATCTTTTCGCTCTGTAGAATTTCAAGCTCTCTCAGTGGGGAGATGCTAAAACAGAGGAAAAGAGGGAGAGAGAGATCTTTTCGTTCATTTTCAAGCTCTCTCAATGGGGCGCTACGCATCTTATTATTGCCAGGTCTTGGGCTTAAAGTAGGACCATAGATCTCATCGCGGAAAACCCCATTGACCGTAGATAGACCCAAATAGGCAGTAGTGCAAACGAATCCCCTTCGCTTGGCTCGCTTGGCGCATTAGCTCAAATTTTGTTCACTCCCTAGGTAATGGTATTTAAGAGTCATAATACATGGATATTGATAGGCTCGACACGGATGTAGACTTATAAGTATGTAGGTAACGATCGCTTGCGTTTTGCAACAAGGTATTATGATTCCTGAACGAATTTATGAAATTCATTATAGGCCATGTTGTGCTTCATCGCTCATCTCCCCCCGCAAATTAGAAGGTAAAAATGAACAAATCCGCGCATCATCACTCCCCCTCGGGTCACGTTGAGTTTCCATAATTAGACTATCCTTGTAAAAAGTTTTATACACGAACTCTACAATAACTTGTGAAATATAAACGATGCGCAAAACGTATATTAGATAATTGTACAAAAACCAAAACACAAAAAAAAAAAAAATACAAAAGCTACACGAAAAAAAAGGAACAATGAAAAAACGAGAACAACAAAATCGAATGTGAAACAATGAAGTGAATTTAAAAAAACCCGAAAGCGAAACTGAATTTTCATTTACTTATTTCGGGAGGAGCTTTAAGGACGAGAAGCTTTTTGGGAGGAGCTTTAAGGACGAGAGGCTTTTTGGGAGTAGCTTTGGGAAGCTCAAATGAGAGGTTGCTCAAGGTCCTTGAACTTTCGAAAGTTTCTATAGAGCTTAAAGAACCACAATTTCCGACGGAAAAGCTTCAAGGACATGGCTTAAAAGCTTCATAAATCTAGCCATATTTTTTTCACATATAGATGGCTCTGTAAAACAAAATAATTATTAATTGCCATTATTATAAATAACAAAAGTAAGAGCCAAGTATAGATGGTAAATTAAAAAAACATGTCTTGATAATTAAGTGACAATATAAATAGTTTAAAAATAGTAGATACAAATTCCCATACAAGCCATTTAAATTCAAAGACTATTAATTCGGTTTCGATTCTTATATATAAATTGTAATCTCTGTATAAAATCTAAATGGTTTTATTATACATTAAATTTGAATCCTGACAATTCATTGAACAATTCAAATAAATCATGTTGGACTTAAAAATAAAAGAACAATTATTTCATTATTTCCTCATTTTATTTCGCTTAATTAAAAATAAGAATATTGAAAAAACAAGGACGTTTTATGAATTTTTTACACTTTGGCAATGCAAATAAAATAATAAAGTTATTGGAAAGTTTAGAAAATTTATAAATGTAACATATATTTTTCAGTAATGTATATTTTTTTATGAAAAAATGGGTCCATTTTTGGCTTAACACCTTCAATGGTTTTTTGACCATAACTTCCCTTAAACACAACCGATTTCAGTTTGGTTTCATTTTTTCTTCTTGGTTTTTATAGGAGAACTTTTCAGCGTTTAAATTTTAAATTTTAATTTTTGTCAAATTTTTGAAAAAATGGATGATAGTACCCCTTACCATTTTTTCAAAAAATGGGTCACTTTTTTTTTGTACGGACATGGCTAGATCGATTCGGCTTGTGATGCTGATCAATAATATATATGGTTTATAGGGTCGGAACTCCTTTACTGCTGAGTGAAATTATAATTCACTCAAAGAGATATTCAAAATTAAAATATTTTCCAAAATTGTATAAAATATTTGTTTGAAAAATTAAGGCTTGATAGCTCAGTCAGAAATGCATTAATCTGAATTTGGAATGCAATAAAGAAAATATAAATTTGAAGATAAAGCGAAATAGAAGGAAAGAAATAATAATAATAAGCTGAATAAAAGTAGAGAAACCAATAAAATATTAAAGAGCAGTTTTTAAGGAGACAACAAAAATATATAAACCTAAAACGAATAAATAATAATAATAATAAATAATAATATTACATAATCCAAATTCGGCACAAAAGATCTAAAATCTGGTCGCAGTGCAACAAGGCCCTTGGAAAAATAATAATCTGCATAATAAATAAAATTGCCTTGTCTTTGATATCATTCTTTAAATTCACTTGTTTATGAAATACCTATATTATTCAAACTTGGTGTTTAATAAATTTGTTATTAATTTTTGAGACTTATAACATTTTTAATTAATTTTATAATAACCTCTTCACCTTTTAGGCCATTAAAGCAAATCTTCTAAATAAATTCCCTAATTAAATTCTCCACCTCGGAGCACCCTTTACCTGGCGTGGCGGGGCACCCTCTAGGAGATTTGCCACGCTGCATGCTTTTAACAGTTGCACTGCAACAACTAGGCCTTAGCCCAGGCCCATGCCCGCCCAGGAGCAGCAGGAGCAGCAGGAGGATCCGGCGGGGCACCACCCCTAGGAAAGTACGCCCATCTCTCTGTGCTTTGGCATTGTTCGGCCGCGTTGGCGTTTGGGCTTGTGCCTCCTTTTGTTGAGGCGCCTGCCTCTCGCTCTGGCTCGTTCTCTCTCTCTCTCTCCATCTCGGGGAAAATCCCTTCCTCCGCGCCGCAGCAACAAAAAAGGAAGAAAATTCCGGAAAAAAAGGAAACGAAAAATAATACACGCGGCCAGGAGAAATTGTGCCATATGCCGGACGTCGGCGGGGGCATTGCGATGCTCCGCTTCCCTGCTCTCCGGATTTCCAAAGGCGGCCGTGGGGGTTGCAGCCGACTCCGGCACTGCGCAGCCGCCGGACTTTGGCTTTGGCATTGGCTTCGTCAAGTTTGGAAGCGTTCGCCAGGTAGAGACACGTCCGTCGGGCGCCCAATTCCAGCTGAACGAAGGCGCCGGCAGCGCAGCCACGTCCCGGGCGGCGGCCAATCAGAAGGCCCGGCCAGGACTGGGGAGAGCCCAGGACCGGGCTATTATATAAGCCCGGCTGCCATTTTCCGATGCGGAGAGGGCCACGCCCACGCTGATAAATAATGAAAACATGTCGTTGTCCATGCCCCATTGAAAATAAACTCCGAAGTTAGCGAAACTCATCATAGAATTCTTTATCACAACACCACGCGCGCTTGTCTAGTTGTGAAATCTGTGTTCCGTTTAGTTTCCCACAATAGTTGAGCGCACAGCTGGCGGGGCGGAGTACACGGAGTAAACAGGAGGCGGTTCGATATATTCCTCGAGTGCGATTCGATACGTTTCGATAACAAAGCGATACCGACGGCAGTCCTTAAGAATTAATAAGAGAAACACCAAACAAAAATACACAAGCAGGTGCCAGTGCGTTTGGCGTACGGTAAACAGCAACCGGAAACGGAAAGCGAAAAGCGATAAAACGAAAAGCGGAAAGCGGAAACAACAGCAAACAGGAAACAGCCGGCAAAGCGGAAAAGCCCCGCTTGGCTCAGTTCGAGCGCCGAGGCCCAACCGTTAGTAACCGTTTCAAACCGAGCAAAAGAGTTGCGGGCGGAAAAGCCGCCGGAAAAACCACACACAGAGAGACGCGTCTTCATTGCATTCAATTCTTCAGCTTCAGCGGCAATTCTTCCTCTAGCTTTCCCACTCTATCTCTCGCACTCTCTCAACAACAACAACATTTTTTTCCAGTGCTTTTTTTCTCAGTTTCCCGAAACGCGTCACGGCAAAAATATATTTAAGAGCGTTTTTTAAGCGTAAAACTAACCGCCGAAAGTCGAAAAGAAAGTCGAAGAAAATCTAAGAAAATCCAAGAAAAATCGCGAAAACCCAGTGCAGTGCCTAAAAAAAGAAAAGCAAAGCAAAAAAAAAAAAAGCCAACGAAACGAAACGAAAAGTCAGTCCGGCGGCAGCGTCAGAGAAAAGGGACTGTCGTCTCATAAGGACTGTTGTTTGCATTATTTCGTTTCGTATTTCTCCTATTTTTTTCGGAACCCATTTCGTATGTCCTGCATGCAGGACACGCGCTAAGCCTGTCCCAGTAAGTGCTTCAAAATTTACTCGCCAACCACTTTCGACGCCTCCAGGGCGTTCAAGCTGGAGGAGGATTTCGTCGGCGGCTGCATGACAATGTCGATGTACTCGACGACGGATAAAATGAAAATGTCAGCGCCCAGTTGTTTTCCAGGACGCTACAGTCCCTCCTATCGAAGTTCGGAGCAAATGCGGCGCTGCATGCCAAATCCATCTGTAAGTATTCAGATATATCTTATTTATCCCTAGATATTGGCTCGGAAGCTGGACCCTTCTTGGGGGGATTACGTGGAAGGGGTTCCTTTTGGGAGAAAGAATTGGAAAGCATTTGAAAAATGCTTGGAAAATCCACAAATCTGTCACATTTCACTTGGAAATTGATTAAATTCCACCTATGAATATTTATATTAGGTATTAAAACGAATTTTAATCTGTGCGGATTGGTGCTTTTTTTTTTGAAACGGCGGAGCATGTTTCAAAAGGCATCTATTCAAACAAAGATTTACATTTGGTTAAATCACCTAAAACATTTTTTTTTTCTGCTGAAAGTACTCTCTTGATGATTAAAATATTCCTATTATCATCAGCAAACTCCTTTTCAGTCTCTTTCAAAATCATTTTGAAAGTGTTTCAGTTTCTGTAAAAGACATTTTTAAAGAGAAAAGATAAACCTACTATTGGAAATTCAATTTATAAGAATTATGGAAACTAAAAAACCATCATTAAACTATTAAATACAACTTCTAATTTAAGGCCAAAAAGCTGATGAATGAAATATATGAACTTGTTAAATTAGAATCTTTAATTTGGAATATTTTCATAAGGCCAGAAATCAACTTAAGGAAACCTATACACCATATGAAAAATATTTTGATAGATTTTGATTAGGCACTTGATTTTTCTATCTAATTTCTACTAAGCTATCAAAATTAATATAGAAAATATTTAATCCAGTCAAAATAAGCCCCACATTTCTATGTTAATTATTATAACAAAATAAATACAAACCACTTTGCTTAAAAACCTCTTCGAATTTAATAAGATATGTCAATAATATAAACTAGTTATTACTATTGGGAAATATAATCAAAGTTTGGTATTTCAAAAGTACTAAATATATATAAAATAATAATATTTTAAGAAAAATAAATAGTGTGTTCCTTTGACCTCTGCTGCCCTCGATTTATACTATCAAGAATCTGCTTTTACATCCTAAATTCCATCTTACTTTAATTAAGCCTGAATTAATTACTAAATATTAATTCAATTTTGGTTAGATTTTATTAAAAAAAATTAAAGCAATCATATCATAATAATGAACCTTCCTTCTGCAGATTGTCATGTCATCGTCTTGCGATTCTATCGAGGTAAAGGCTATTCTTTAATCATTTCTATTATTTGTATGCCCTTAAAAACGAAATGGGTTTGGTAATCAGAAATTAAGGTATTAAATGGTGAACTTACAGAAGGATTTTGAGGGGTTTTAAGTCGTTTTTTTTTTTATATTTGAATAAGGAAATGTGTGCACTCTGGCGATCTCCAGTATCTTTCTTCTTGGAACTTGTTAAAAGTGATGACGGGACTTTTAAAACCAAGCTTTTGTAGATTTCGATTTCCAAGGTATTGACGTTAATGTCACTCTTGGCCGAGGCCTCCATAGAGGAGAGACCATCCTGCTCTACGTAGGGGCTTAGATTTAGAGGTCTTTGGTTACATTTCCCATTAAAATTCGGTTCGCTTTTAAATATCACTTCATTCACATTTATTCCCCACTTTCTTGTATGTATTTAAAAATATTCCAAGGTACCCCTAAGCATTAGCATCTTCATAGGCACACCTCCCATCTATCCTATTTTTTAAACAATTTTCGACTGACCACTAGAAGGAGCCAGGAGTGCGTTCCTGTGACCCGCAATGGCAACTCCCATTCGAATGGAGAATCTCCGCCATGGAAGACCCAGATCCAGGGATATCTCTGTATACAGGTGGGCCTTGGGAGCGACGGACAATGCCTTGTTTTTCCTGCCCGAATTCGCATTAATAACGAATAATTCCCGAGTATTTGGCAGGCGTCTCGGAGTTTGCCCGTCCTGCTGAATCTTTTATGAGCTTTGAGTTAAAAATTGAATGGGAACACGGGCAGACATTAAATGGTTATTACTGACAGTTCTCAGACAGGTTTATTGATGCCAGACTGGCAGCAAAAAAAAAAAGTACAACAGGAAAAAAGATACATTCAGGAAACGGAAACAGATAGCAGGTAAAAATGGAAAAGAACACTGAAAATGGGGGAAAAATGATGGCTCCACTCCACTCCTCCCTCTCTCTCTGGTCGCGATAATACGTCTTAATTATGGGGCGTTAGTGTCGGGCGGAGAGTTTTCCGGGCTTTCCCGGGGTCTTACTTTTCCCCACAAGAAACGCACCCGAAACCCGAAATCCGAAAGCCCTGAGAACGAATCCGCATCTGACGGAACGTGCGGCCGCCTGTGCAGTAACCTTGAAAAGTATTTTGCAATTCATTTGCATTAATTATTTACCAACTATTTGTATGCGCTGCTGACCAGCTAGACAAATAAAAAATTTAAGAGCCTGCCACCAGAACAAAGACCGAAAAAAAGTGCCGTAAAAGGGATGTGGAAATAAACCGGGAAATGTGATGTTTTTAAGGAGCTAAAAATATGTATTATTAAGCTTCTCGGTGATTAAATAAAAATGGTCAAGAAAAGTTTAAAGCAGAAATAAAATCAGGAAAAATTAGAAAAGAATTTCAAATAATTTCAAATAATATTTATGAGCAATTAGGAATATAATTTACATTAAAAAAGTATAAGTCCGTTTAAATGTATTGAACAACATTTCCCTAAACGACATAATATTAAAAACCGAAATAAACAGAATAGATTCTTCTTAAAAAAATAAATGAACCCGTTTTTTTATCAGAATTATATAAGGAAAGTAATTTGTTTTACTTTAAAAACCTTAAGTAAAAATTTGTTTTTAACAAGAAAATAATTTAAATAATAACACATTAAGTTGACTTATGAAAAACTCTTCTTAAAACTTCAAAGATGATCATTTCTAAAATTAAATGAAATTTAAAACAAAATCATATTCTATATTTTTTATTATAAACTTCTAAAAGCAACAGCACGTTACATAATGGAAAACTCTTCTTAAAACTTTAAAGATGATAATTTCTAAAGCCATAGAAAATTTCTGTAGGAGAAAAAAATTTAATTAAATTTTAAACAAAATCATATTCTATATTTTTGAATTTAAAACTTCTAAAAGCAACAGCACCTTACATTTTTTAACGTTCAAAACTATGAACATTTTAGAGAAATAAAAGTTCCCTAGTTAAAAAAGTTCACTAGAGTGTCTGCACTTCTAAATTTAACAAGAAACCCGCAGGACACTGTAAGGAGCAAGCCTTATCCTTGGTTACCGCCACCCTTTTTCAGTCTACAAAAAAAAAAACACAGAAATGTGCATAAAATAATGAGTTGAACGCGCGGCTAAAAAACCGACTTGGGAAATGGCAGGAAAAGTTGATTGCCTGAACAGGTGATTGGCGGAGGGGGACACATTTTCTTTGCCTTTCTTTCCTTTGCTTTCCCTTTATATATAAATATATTTATATATTTTTTTTTTGTGTTGTTTTCA
Source organism: Drosophila nikananu (assembly GCA_008042635.1). Lineage (NCBI taxonomy): Eukaryota > Metazoa > Arthropoda > Insecta > Diptera > Drosophilidae > Drosophila > Drosophila nikananu. Next base: position 8,906 of record VNJV01008370.1, read on the forward strand.
CCCCCCTGCCAGGCCTTAAATTAATCCGACAGGGGAAGCACTTTAAAACGGGAGGAAAAAAACCAAAGACACGAGAGGAAATCACTTCAAGAGGCAACAACTACATTTGCTTATCGGATTTAGACCTCTGACCTCGCCCTGGCCATATATCCTGGCTGATATATATCCTGGCTGTGTCCCTGCTTCACTTTGCTCACTTGCCAGTTAGCCACTTTTCGGCTTTTTGCTGGACCAAAGCGAATGATCAAAGCGGCGGATTTATAGGATTTATATGCTACCCTTGGCTGGGCATTGGCAGGGAGAGGGAAAACCCAGGGACAGGGGGAGAGTGGAGGCAAGAAATCCGGCAGGAAAACACTCCGAGGGGAAGGTGTCTGTCCTTTGGTTTTTTTCTTATCTCCCTTTCAGCTGGTTACAAAAACACTTAACGCCTTGCAGTCCATTAAATGGAAATTTGTCGCCGATCCCCTGGACCAAAAATACACTCGTAGAAATCCTGGGGAAAAAAACTCACCCCTTTCCGGGTGCTCAGACCACTTGAATTGTTTGCCAGCCGCGTTAAATGGACAGCGGCGGCGTTAATTTGATTTAAATATTCATAAACTGCATTTAATGGCCGCGACAAATGCGGCCAAGCCCCGAAATTAAAACGAGACCAGCAGGAAAACAATTGACAAATTACGTTTAAGCCACAAAAAAAAAAAATAAAATAAGAGAGTAACTATAAAGAAAAACGAGTAATTTGAAATCAAATTGAGGCTAAGCCAGACAAAATATTAAATACAAACCAGCTGTTAAGTGGATCAGTGGGACTTATGCCTTGGATATAGGCAATCGAAGACATTAAAAGAATTACTGCAGTTCCAAAGAGTTTTTCTAAAGCCTTGCAATGAATTATTTGGAGCTCAGTGGGGAATGCCAAAAAGGACTCTTAAATAATCGCACAAAAGTGATGTATTTCAAGCCCTTCTCTATGGATAATTTTAATACATTAAACAGACATTATTCAAGCTTATACAATTTTTTTAAAAGTAGAAATCCAACTCAGATGCCTTCTAAATATAGAAACAGTTTAAAACATATTAACAAAACCTGAAGGGAATTTTTTATATCCAAAAGGAGCTCATAAGAAATTTGGAATATAATATATTATATATAGGTATATTTATTACAACCATTTCAAATGTTCAATAACTAACTTCCTCAATCTTACAAGCCTACAAAATATATATTTATCTCTACTAAAAGTAACTGACTTGTGTATCCCAGATCCTTAGTAATACAAATAATCTCTTAAGTAGTAGACAGTAGACAGTAGTAGTAGTAGTAGTAGCCTTAACTTATCATTACTAAATATTTTATTTATATTTTTTTCTGAAATATTTAGCTTTAGTCAGGAGCTTGTAACGCAGTGAAGGACCCATTTCAGGCTTAAAAAGTATTACATTTTTTGTTGAATGATTATATTTGTTAACGTAAATTGACCCAAAAAAAACGGTCTTACTAAAATGTTGAATAAATATTTAAATTGAAAAACCTTTTTGAGGGTATTATAATTTCAGTAAAGAGCTAGTAATTTATAATGCAGATTTGTAAACTTGTAAAAAACTGGCACAGAAGTGGTTTCCGATTTGAAATATATGCTTTTTTGGCTGAGTTATGATTGATTTTCCAAGGGTATACAAACTTGGGCTGCTTTGGACTTCTTTCTTCTTAAAATTATTACTAAATAAATCCCTTTTATAAAATAAACGGAATAATTTAAGTGAAAAGGAATATTTAGTAAATAAATTATATTTGTTATTACAATAAAAATAATAACAATAATAATTTACCACCTTCTCTAGTTAAGATTTCCCTTCAAAGTTACAGACGTCTTGAAATTTTCCCCCTAAATATTCCCTTAACATATATTTTTCTCAGCTGTTTTAAGGATAATTAAACCCTTAAGTAAGGCAAAGATTTTAAAGTTGCCTCACTTATTTGAATTTAATTGCTCCAGAACTCGGAATCGATAAAATGAAGCATTCAGCATTGCGTATCTATTTACACACATCATAAATATTAAATTCCCACAAAAATAAACAGAGAAAAACAGGCAAAAATCAAATTATATACATATATATGTATAAAGTATATGTGTGCACGCACACAGAGGAGAGCCACCAACACAAGCAAACAAGTGCGAGACGGAAAGAGAGATACATAGATGGGGAGGGAAAAAAGAATAACAGTTCACTTGATTAATTTTTCACACTAATAAAGAATTTATGTGCAAGTGTCAACCTGCACTGCGCCCTCCGTGTGTGTGTGTGTGTGCAGGTCAAGACAGAGCCAGCTGGCAGTCCTTCCCCTCCCTCTGGTGTCCTAGGTCGCGGCCAGGACGAGAGCGAGAGCTCCCGGCTCCCGGCTCCCGGCTCCCGGCTTCCGTCCCCCGACTCCTGCCTCCTGGCGCCAGTGTTGCATAATTTGATGAATGACTGCGCATATTAATTCATAAATTAATTTACTGCCGTGCGTTTGCGGTGCTAAATTTATTGGCCAACAAACTGTTGCCACTTCGGCCCGGTGTTTTGGGGCTTTTTTTCATGCTGGAAAGAAGTTTTCCAGGCCAGCGGCTGTGAGAAAATTCTAACTTAATTACATGCATACTCAACCTTAAAGTTATGTTCCTAATTTAGTGTTTTTGAAATTGTAAATATTAATTTATTTTACGGGTGTGTTTTTAAATAGTAAATAATATTAATTAAATATATAACCAAACTCCTTTTTGTATACTAAATAATTTAGTTATTATTTAAGAAATATGTGTTAATATTAACAATAAAAAGTAGGGAAGGTAACTTCGGGAAACCAAAGTTTTGTATTTCCCAGCAGCTTGCATTTGGATCTTGAAAATCGATCATAACCAAAACTAAACAAAAAGGTATTCATTTTTATGTGCTCCTTTTTATTAGGTTGAAAAATCTGCAATTTAAAATTTACATTTTAAAAATTGAAAAATTTCCTAAAGTTTAGATAATTTTTAGGAACTCCTTATACATTTTTGAAAATGTTGATAAATTTGATAGTGAAACGGCTAATGATACTGATCAAGAATATATATGATTTGTGAGGTCGGAAATGACTCCTTCAATGCTTTGTAAGCCTTTGACTGACATTGTATTGCCCAACAAATGATAGAAGTTGACTGTATTTTGGTTTTCCACTTCGAACTTAATGTTCTATATTAAATTTTTTAGTTATAGTTAGTGTAATACTTATTATAAATACTAAATATTTAAATTTCTTAAAGTACAAAATTCCTAATCGTTAGATTCTTGTTGTACCACAATCAGTCAATAATTTTTAAATTTGTGACTTCACTATCTTCTTTAGATATGTAGAAGTTGATAAATTAAATTAAATTATAAGGTTACTAATATAATGGTATATAAATAGTAATAAAAAACAGAGTTAAGCTTGCAGATTTAATTAGTATTTATTATGGTTCCATCGAACAAGGAGACGTGTGTTGGTCTGACCACAGGCTTTAAATTTATAAACCATCTTTAAATTTATGACTTTTAAATGGGTTATTGTAATTTATAAATGTTAAAAACCTTTCTACACTTAATTTAAACAAAAAAAAAGCCTCGTAGGAACTTCCTAGATTTGATTTAATAACAAGGAGCTTCCTAGATTTAATTTAATAACAAAAATAGCCTTTATGCTAGGCTCGCTGTAAACTGGGTTTCAGTTTTATTTTCCTTTGCTTTCCCCCGCTAAAAGCCTGGCTTTTCCTGTACAGCTTTTCCTTTCCTCTAGTGTCAGTGTGTCTCTCTCTCCTGAAATAAGCTTTTTACGATCTTCTGGCTCCTGATTAATTACAAAGGCCTACATTTTTTTTCTCCTTTTCCACAATGATGCTTTTGCTTTGGCTTTTCCTTTCCTTTCCATTTCCTTTTTTTGTTCATGTGTGTGTGAACCTGCCATTATGTCTCTGTGAAGTCTGGTAGGCCTTCGTCCTGGTATCCTGAAATGGGAGCACGCATAAACGTGTGGCGCCAAGTGCAAACATACTGCTGGGGCCGTCGGATTATTTGCACGTCGCGCCCCCTCTTCGATGTGGCACGCCCCCTTTTGGGAAAAACGCCCCCTTGCAGGCGGCCGTGTGAAGGTGGGTCTGGTCGGGTTTTGGCCATGGTTGAATATGGCCAAGACGTCATTAAGAATGCACAACATTTTGATTTCTACAATGGCCGCCGTTGCCGTCGCTTTTGCGGTTCTTCTTGGACGACAGCGGAAGGACCTGCAGGGGGGTTGGGCTGGGTTTTCCATTTTCCATTGAATTACGCCTTTCGCCTTGGAAAATGGGCCGCAGAACGTGGGCGCCGATGTCCTTTGGACATGTGGGCGTCCCCGCTCTGCCTCTCTGGCCGCATATCCTTGATGTTGTCCTGTCGCTTCCCGCCGCCTCTGCCGTCGTTCGTCTTTCGTCTTTCGTTTTCGTCGTGCGGCGTTTTGAAGTTTTTGTGCGCATCTAAATAATTGATTAACTGAAAAATTCGTGCGAGTTTCGTATACACAACGAGTTGTTTCACTTGTGCCTGTACAAATATCTATATATATATATATATTCTGTATATATAAAATATAAAATCGATAAGACTGGAATAATAAAGACGCCGACGACGACGATGGCGACGACATGAAGATGAGCCGGAGGGAACCAAAAAACTTTTGATATTATTTATTTAAAAACCAGCTAGTGGCGGCGCCCGGTGGCATGTGGCAGGTGGCACTGTGCTGGCGCAAAAATCAATATGACCCTCAAATGAAAAAAGCTGGTTAAAGGCTAAAAAACGCTTTAAGATTAGAAGGTGGAGTTATCTCCGGGATTTCTAAGCATATTCTTTATCTTATAGAAATATTTTCAGGATTTATTTTCACCCCCCAAAAGGAACCAAACAAAAAATAAAGAGTATGCTGTATAAATCTAAAAGTATTTATAAAATGTTATCGGTTTCTTAGGACAATAAATAACTAAATAATTAAATTTAACTTAGTAAATATTTCTTGTTCCTCCAATAAAGTAAAGCAGCAGTTTTAAAATTTGTGTACTCAGAAAACGTAACAACCCACAAAACTCTGGGAATATTTATATAACTTGAATTTTTTCTCATTTCCCCAAAACATAAAATAAATAAATATAAAAACTTCCGTTAGTTTTCGGAGAATTAAACAATAAATAAATATATAAGGAATACTTTTGGCAATCCATATTTATTTGCTGCCTTTCTAAAGTGTTTTATCCCAAAAAAAATATCTGCATTAAATAATTAATTATAAAAACTTTCGTTAGTTTTCGGAGAATTTAAAAATAAATAAATAAATGTGGAATACTGTTGGCAATCTATATTTATTTACTGCCTTTCTTAAGTGTTTTATCCCAAAAAATATCTACATTCTCAAAGTGAAGAGAAACTTTGATCATTGTTCATCTATTTGTCCAAAAAATATATTTAAAAAAAAAAAACTCTCTAGAGCTAGTTGAAAATGTGTGTATTTTATTTGGAGTCCCTTGGAAATCGTATTTTAAGCCGGAAACCCCGACACGAATTTCTGCATATGTATATATTTTCACTAAGAACCAAAAGGCATTGAGCAGGAAATCCTGCGCCAGTATCAGCGGAATTTCGCTATATAAATTCCCAAATAATAAAGAAAAGTACAATTATATACGAAATACCCTTTGCTAAAATAGGCAAACCCAAAATATACACATACTATCGATGTTTGTTCCGTCTTTTCAGAGTCGTTTGTTAGAAGATGCTTCCCTATTATGCAATTCGTGGTCAGCACGTCAGAATGTAAGTTACACAAGCCTCCAAAATAAACAATAAAAACTACAAAAAAAAAAAAAAAACAAAAATTAAAATATACAAAAAAAAAGCAAGCGAAAAACCATGTTTGCATCGATTGATTGATTAATTTTCCTTTTCTGAAATTCATATTTTTGATATTCGGTATTTGATATATGCTATATTTGATCTCTCGTACATCCGGACTCTCTATATGTATATATCTGTATACCTATACGTTCGCCTAGGTGTATCCTTGTTTCATCGAAAAATTCAAATTGGATTTGGGATTGATTTGTTCTCCATATTGTTTCGATTGTTTCCATTCTCCTTGCCAACTGCCGCCGCCTTCGATCCGGTACTCTGACCTCTCTGACCCTCTGCCTTCTCTGCCTTCCAGGGTGATATCTTCGCGGGCATCAACGACGGCATCCTCAGCCGAGCGGAGGCCCTGGCCGCCGTCGACATCCAGAAGCATCAAGCCCAGCATGTACATAGCCAAATGCCCTCCCAAATCAAGCATGACGTCATGTACCACCACCACACAATGAGCGGGCCCCCGCAACGTCCACTGCAGGTGAGTGCGCAATCGATTATTGTCCTGTTCTTGGCGGGTATCGATAGTTTTGTAGGGGCATACTAACACTAATATATCGGAAATGTATCGAAATTTAAATAGCAATTCAATATTAAACCGATAATTATTGCTTATATTTCGATATATATCTTTTTATAGCATAGCTAAAATAAGCAAATGAGTTCCTTGAGTGGTGTTTCTTTTTGAAAAATATGTCAGAGTTTAAAGATGACCAAGAATTTGAATACATAAGTAATGTATTGATCTTGAACTAACCATTCGATAGGATAAATTCCGATAAATACTAATATATCGGAAATGTCTTGAAATTTAAATAAGAATTCGATATTGAACCGATAAATTTTGATTATATTTCGATATATATCTTTTAAAGGTATAGTTAAAATAACCGAAATGAGTTCCTTGAGTGGAGTTTCTTCTTGAAAAATATGTGAGAGTTCAAGGATGATATATTTATAAGTAAAGCCTTGATCTTGAACTTAACATTCGATAGGAGTCGATAAATATTACACATTTACCGATAGCGACACAATTTGATTTGATTTGATTTTATTGAACTTCCCAACGCTACAAGTTTAGAACTTATAAATTAGAGCGCTAGTCACAATCAATCAACACCGAAATAGGGGATATTTATTGATGGTAGAAATAAATAGCCAAGCCAATCGATATTTGCTTAATTATATCCCAAAATGAGAGGCTGCCTAGAGAGTGAAGTAAAGAAACTAGCTTCTTACAAATTCCTTCAGCCCAACTTTCTTTTGAAGATATTTAATTTTCTATTGGCTCTCGCCCTCTTAATTGCATGATTTCTCCTTTTATTTTCAACTAAATACATTATTTGAAATGTAAAATGCTGTCTGTGCTCTGTCTGTTGGGCTCAATAATCAAAAGGCGGCTTTTATTGTGTGGCTGGCTGGGCACCCTGCCCGGCCAAAAAGCACTTTCATTTCGCATCCATTACATGATTCTGGGATTAGCCCAGGACATGGGGAACCGACCGGAAGTTGAACTCCGGCCGCTGATTGAACTGTGCGACATGTGTGTGTGGGGAAGCAGGATATGGCATATTAGCCAACGTCTAGAGAGCTGCAAATTATGAAAGTCATTCCCCAATGAAAGTCCTGCGAAAAGGACGAGAAACTGTCGCATTGGGACAGTCGGCAACTTCAATTTCAGCTTTCGGTGGTCGCACGCACGCCTCTCTCTCCCAATATATGAATCTATATATATATATATATATATATAGTATATGAGTATATATATATACGGCAGTGCGGTTAATTTGAAATGTTTCTTTAATAAAATTAAAATTGTGACGTGTAAGCCTTCTGGGAACGTGCCACGTGACGGTCGTTTGCCAGGTAAGCACATCATGATTCGTGTCGTTAATTGTATTGTACTTCAACTCGAACTGGGCGTTCCGAAAATCGAACCAAAAAAAAAAAAAAAAATGAAAAAGGACAACTCTCTAAAAACAGGGGGGGATTGGGTCAGGTGGCCCAGTTGGGACTTGGATTGGGACTGGCACAAGTGGAATTATGTGCGCCAGTGGTTGGTGCTCTATTAGAAGTTGATTGTAATCAAATTACACAAGCAAACCTGTTTTCGGGCCTTTAGCGGAATGGCAAGGAAAGTACACTGAGCTTTAAATGCAGGCAAGAATAATCAGGGAAATACAGAGTGGAGTTATAATTTAGAAATATTAAACAGGAATTTTCTAGCTCAAGTATTTAAAATTCATGTAAATATTCAAGCAACCAGGTGGAATTTTCACGAATTTTGTACAGTAAAATTTCACTTTCCATCTCCACCTTTGGCTTTAGCTTCATTAGCTCAAATTTACTGTTCCAAATTTGCTCTTAAAATCAAGTCTTGAAATCTAGTTTTTGTTTGCAAATATATCTCTCTGTGTAGCTGGATAGTTGCTCTTGCTGCTGGTGTGGCTCGTGTCGTCCTCGTGTTACCGCCGCCGTGCTCATGTTGCTGTTGCACTTGTTTGCGGCACAATCGAGCATGACGAAAGTGCGCCCTGTCCACGCGCCGCCCGCGGTGGTTGATGTGTGGTTGCAGCCCTCTCTGCACCACTCCACACATTCCCGTATTCTATATACACTTATATTCTTTCATAGGCAATATAAACCCACCCATAGGACGAATCCCTCCTGGCACATAACCCGTAACCCATAACCATTCCCAATTGCCAGCGCGTGCAGGCCTTAATTTTCGGCAAGCGACACACAAGCTCTCGAGCTTCGATTTGGTAGCAGGACTCAGGTGCCAGGGAACTCTATCAATCACCCAAACTCCTGCTGCGATATCAGACGTAGGACTGCACACGATCTCCGCTGCGATTCGATTGTTAACAAATTGGCTTTTCCGGGGGGATGAGAGGCCACTTGGTTATATCTAACGATGGGAAATCGAAGGAAGAGGGTTTTTTGACACTGCATTCTTTTAATTTTTCTACTGAGAGATTTTCATTGGGTTTAAATTCAAAATTAAAATGAACATCCTCTACCTCCTATACCTTTCGAAAAACTTTCTTTAAATGGACAAAAGAATTGGTTTTATTCTTTTTGGAAAACTATTTCAATTTGTATATTCAAAAAAAAAGTTCGGGGACGAGCAACACTGTTCCCTCCATCACCGGTGGCCGAGGCGTCTTCGATATATATAGATATATATATTTTTTGCTCGTACTTAATAGTACTTATTTGGAGGACGAACCGCAAGTGACTGGTGTTTCCGAACAACTGAAAGTAGAGCAAGAACATGAACTAGTAACTGACTAACTTGGATTGCTTTGAAAAGCAATTTTTCGGTTGTTGAAAGTTAACTAGATCAGGGTATCCCCCAAAACATACGTGTAACAATATCAAGCAGAATAAAATATAAATTAATAATAACTGATATAAAAAGCGGTATTAGAATTTGGGGATACCCATAAGTTTGCTGGAAATTGTTTTAAGGGTGTCTTCTACTTACATTTTTTATAAATCAATGATTTTTATTTTATTTTCAAAATATAGAGGATCTTAGGAATACGCCATATAAAGGGTTTTGTAAAATTCGCATTCCTTCGTGGGTAAACGTTTCGACCATTTCCCCCATCTTCTACCCGGAATTTTCATCGAATTGAACAACAATTTTTTACCACTTCTTTATCAAACAATTCTCTATGCTTCTCCGAGTACAATTTTTATTTTAAATTTTTTGTTTAATTTTTACACTCTGCAACAGGTGAAAAAACATGGTTGAAAATGGAACTTTTTACAAAAAAATGTATATTAAAAACAATTCTTAATTTAAAAAAAATTGTACTCGAAAAAGCATAGCATTGTAAAACTGAAAATAAATAAAATTAATTTTTCTCATTTCGGGCAATATGAAAAAAAAATTTCGGCCTCGTAAGTAAAGACCCCCTTAACATCTTTTCATATTAAGGATATGACGCCCTATGTTCATTTTGAATGTTTTATATACATTTTTATATATTTATATTATTGTATATAAATAAAGGATATGATGATATTAACGATATATTTCTAAACTTAAAAATTCCAAGTATCGGATTCAGTAACTGATATATAAATCATTGCTTTCACGATTATCGAGACATGCGAGATATTCAAAGAATATCTAATTTATGTTGTTATTTATATAATTATTTAGCGTATATTTAATATAACATTTAATGGGTGTGAAAAAAATAGATGAAACAACATAACTTTCATAGTTTTTGATATGTACAATTTCCCTTTATAAACTAGTATAGTTTCCACATGACACCTAAGTTATTTTCAATTGCAACATTTTCCTAAAAAAAAAAACCCAACCACATATTCGTTAGAACACACAGCCCTTGCACAAACCCCTTAATCGACTTCCAAAAACATTTCTCACTCCTTGCCCAAGCCCTTGGCTAATTTCGTAGCCCCACACACCTGGGAGGTGAGTGCCACGCCAACCCCCTCAGAGCCCAGCTCAACCCCCGCTGCCACACTCCGTGGGCCGACTGTCAGAAAGTCCTGGTAACATGTGTCATAATCGTTATGCCAGGAGACAGGCGGCGGCCCGGCGAGCGAGCGAGCGGCATTATAAAACTCATTAAATTAAACTAATTTACGGAGCCGGCAGCAGCCCCCCAATCGCAACTGGTTTTTGGGTTTTTGCGAGCATATGAAAAGCCAATTATGTGGAGAGGCAATCGCAATGGCGAGTCCAGAGGCAAGTGCCTTGCCTTTGCTTTGCCGAAAGGGGTAAACACGAGTAAATATAATGCTAATTAAAATAATCATATCCATCATAAAATTGTAGCGCAGAGAGCGAGGGGTGGGTTTGTTTTGCTGCTGTTGTTGTCGGAGGAACATTTGTAACAATTACAGCGGCGGCAAATATCCATTATCAGTTTTCAACTGCCATCCCCTCACCGTGCAAAATGAGCAAAGGATGAGCCAGGATGCTCGCTGTGATGCCACTTTGCAGGCATTTATCACAGATTTCCATCGGTTAGAAACTTATGCTACGATCTAGTTTGGGATCCGAGCAGAGCAACCCCCTGCCCGCTTGGCTGACCCGGAAAATAATACACAACAGACAGCGGCAGCGGCAGCG